>WURT03028201.1:0-15424 GCA_009936505.3 Holothuria glaberrima | reverse complement strand
TGGTCCTATGAAATCTTCGTTAGAACAGTTTTTACATTATCGGTAAATTCTTTTTACATTATCGGTAAACGAGAGTTGTTACATTATCGGTATTTTTTTTTACATTATCGGTTCAAAGATTTTTTTGCATTATCGGTAAATTTGTTTTAAGTTATCGGTTGTTTTTACATTATCGGTAATTTTTTTTTACATTATCGGTCGTTTTTACATTATCGGTTACTTTTACATTATCGGTTGTAACATGTGTTAGTGGGTGAATGTGTGTACGTGTGTGTATGTACGTGTGTGTCCAATTTTGTTTTGTTACTATCTCCTAAACGGTGTGTCCTAGGTGGAACCCCGCTGCAGCACTGACTTCTGGAAGAAAAGTTCAAAGGTCAAATTTAGTGAAAATAATTCTTTTTACAATAACTCCAAGAAGAAACATCCCATTGATATGAAACTTTACACATATAATAAGCGTGTCTAGTACCACCAAAATATGTGGTAGTCATGGCAACCACTGTTAAATGTCACGTGAAAATTTGTACCATGATCTCCTCCTTGTGGGCCAGACCGATTCTTTTCAAAATTGGTGGGAAGGTTCCCCTTTGTAGAAACTTGTGTCTAGATTGACTCTCGGTAGAAAAGCTTAAAGGTCAGAGGTCAAAGGTCAAATTTTGTGAAAAATCACATTTTTTTTTAGTATATTAAGTATAATTCCAAAAGGAAACATCCCACTAACTTGAACCTGAAGACATATAATACAGATATCTAGTACTACCAAAATATATGGCTGCCATGACAACTAAGGTAAAGGTCACGTGACAGAAGGTGAAATGTATATTTTTTATTTTACGAATTGCTACTAAACGGCTGGACCAATTCTCTTCAAACTTGGTGGGAAGTTACTTCAAAATGCAAAGTAATGTGCCACAGATCCCCGAAAGTAAAGTCAAAGGTTAGAGGTCTTAATAAAGGTCAAAGGTCAAATTTTGTAAAAAATCACGTTTTTTAGTATATTTTAGCATACTTCCAAAAGTAAACATCCCACTGACATGAAACTTCAATGTATCGTGTACTAACAAAATATATGGTTTTTATGGCAATCAAGGTCAAAGGTCACGTGACAGAAGGTAGAATGCACATTTTCTCATCATGAAAACTGCTACTTAACGGCTGGATCGAATTTCTTGAAACTATGAAGGTACCGCAAGGTGGGAAATTGTGTCTCGCAAACCCCGACAGAAGAGGTCAAAGGTTAGAGGTCAGATTTAAAGGTCAGATGCCACAGGGCAAATACATTTCTCTCGGTGTATTTATCTAAAAATAAATATACTTGATGCGCACTATATAGCGCGTTAAAAAGCGAGGCTGCACGAATTTCTTCCCCGTCACGGTAGTAAGCGCATAAGAAATCAAGGCGTGGACCAGCGTATTCTTGGGGTAGGGCGTGAGGACGCACTGTGTACACCATCTTGATACGCAATGACTGCTTGACATTGATGAGAGCAACGTTAATTACAGAGTGTACACGCGCTTGTTACTAGTACTGGCTGTCAATTCCAATGATGTGCATACTAACGCGCATATCATATTATGTGCACAGATTTCCTGCAGTGCACACTGAAGATGTCCTTTTGCACAACAACAAAAGGGCGCGTGTAAGGAAGACAACATACGGCCAGAACCTCCAACGCGGTCATACTGGTGATCCGTCTCTGGTTTTGAAGGGCAAGATCGCGCGTCTCTTTGGATTTAAAGAGCACGCATCCATTGTGTCGCAGTAGTATCTATGGCTAAGCCGTGCACGTGTACTGTAAATACGCTTACTGAGTGTGCGTTTTGTCCTTTAGTGTCTGGCAATCCCTCGCGCAGGAATCCCTCTATATAGATTTTATGCACTGACGTCAAGCGACGTAAATTTGGATGGAAAAATGAAGCACACTGCACGCACGACGTAGATTCCGCACGCGCGTGTAGTAGACTTACGCGCTTATCCCCCATGGTACACCAATCAGCTAACTACATTTCTCGGTGCAAGCTGCAATGATACGCGCTTAAATAAATATATAAAAAATATACATTTCACCTTCTGTCACGTGACCTTTACCTTAGTTGTCATGGCAGCCATATATTTTGGTAGTACTAGATATCTGTATTATATGTCTTCCGTTGAATGGAGCACATTCTGTTTGTGACGTCATATGCATAAGGTCTGTAGGCCTTATGCATTGACGTCACGCGAAAGGCATTTTAGAGGAAAACAATGAAGCACACGTGCACGATCGGTGTAGATTTTTCTCGCACGTGTAGTGGACTTACGCGCGTACACGATTGGTTGACAAATCAGCTGTCTGCATTGTTGGTGTTACTTGCAATGATACGCGCTTTTCCTCCAAACGAGGGCGTTTTTTCTGCTTTGTGACATCATGTGCATATGGTCTATAGGGAGCTTGCACCAAATGTCAAAGGGTCAAATTCAGTGAACGCGCTGGTTGTTGTGGAGGACAGCGCGCCACGCACCACATTGCTTTACTACATGACCTAGCGTCCGCGTGTGTTGTTTGTCCTCCAGAAAGCGGTTGCGCTAGTTGACTGTTGCACGCGTGTAAGCTCCCCATAGATGTTCTTCACTGACGTCACAATTACATATGACAACATGACAGCTTCAGCCATAATGGACGTCAAACGTATCGCGCGCAACAAGTACGCTGTGTACAAATGGATTGGTCAAAGGTTAAAATTGTTAGTACAGTCTTGGTAAACAATGTTTTCTTGATGATAGCAAAAGTTTGTTGCGTAATCGGCAAGGAAAATCACAGGGCCAAAACGAACGAGTTTGTCGTATTTCAGTTCTTTTCCCAAAACGAGTTGGAAAATGTTTTCATGCAATGCATCATGGGATGGGTCAAAGGTGAAGTGAACCATTAACCTTTGCAGAAGTTGTTGATTATGGGCAACTCTTTCGGACGTACACTTGGTTTTATATACAAGCACAGATAATGTCTGTGCAAGCGTAATACACATGCGCCGGGTGGGCAAGAATATTAAGCGTATGCACACAGGTGAAAAAGTTTTCACCGCATAGCTCACCTTATGACCCCAACGGAAGTACCGAATTTTCCAACTTGTCTATTTTATCGTACGGGTAGTCCATATTTTTTGCCAGCAGATGATCAACTTCATCGTGCGATGGCAAAAGAAAGAACAGCCTGATTCAAAATAATTAGAACTACAAGCTTTACTGTCGTAACAATGTACAACTTTGTCCTTATTCGTCAATATCTGCCTACGAGTATTTATTGACAGGCAAAGTTAGGTCCAAATTTGCAGTGTCTTGACCAACCAGTCGTTTCTTCCCTGCATGTACTTTCTCAAACACTTTTTGTCATTTATTGGGCATGCCTACGTATAGAGTGCACAGAATTAACCCCAACGTACGCCGCAACACTAAATCATAAAGAAATAAAACGCGCTTTTTTCAATACAGCACAAGTTCTTTAGTACGTGCACGTGCACAAGCGTTGTCGGTTTATGTGCAGCGCGTAGACGCGCTGCCCATAACCGGATAACGTATGTCTCATAGAACCCAGTGGTAAAGGTCAATGATTTAACCATATGAACGATGTTCATTAGTGATATAAGTCGATATTTGTTAAGTATTGTTACTAAAGATATTGCAAGCAATGGTATTTAACTCCTTCTGATATTGTAATGGAAAGTGACTCCTTACGAGACGCAATTATCGGGCATGGCGGAAGTGTGGTTAATTGCGTCGTTCAATTCAGTGAAATGCGAACGAAACTAAGAACGCTTTAATTTATCAAATGCTAAATTACAAGACTAGCTTGGTGTGCCTACACCTAATATAAAATTACCCACTTTCATATGCGCGTTTAATTTCTCACACGCTCACAACGGGAAGGAACTAGCGCGTTCCTTTTCCGAGCACACAGAACTGTGCGTCAAGTATATCGGATAAAAACAGAAAATTGTGTTTGGCGCGTATACATCGCTCACGTAAACCCCGCTATTCTTACAATAATATTTTTTGTAATGTGAGCCTATTATTATAGGCACATCACCGAACAGAAAAGCGCATATACATCAATTCAACACATTCGCCCCGATATTTGCGTCTCTATGAGGAGTCAACTTCCGTAACAGTATGTGTTGTGGAGTTTGGTATCTATGCTTATAATATCTTTGGATTCCACATTGACGTGCGTCCTCCAGTTATATGACTCAGTGCGTGTGCTAGCGATGAGATAAGCAACTCCGTGGATTGCCCTCTTGTTTTTGTTATTTTGACAATGAGCTCTTAATGAAATTTGAAAAAAAAGTTTTGTCAGTTTTAATTTTTAAGAACCATTACTTCATATTAACTAACAAATGTTAACTCATAACATAAGAATACAACATAATGCCTTTCTTATACCTGACTTGAAGTTAGATATTTACCTCTAGTTTTCGGAAAATATTTTTCCCTAGAACAGATTTTTTTTGCATCATTGTCCTAATAATGAATTCAGGCTTGAAGATTTAACGGCAACAGTTACGTGATAAAAGTACATGCCTTACTTTCGCATTAAAACATTTTTCCATGATGAGAACGACTTAAATGCTCTGCACATAGACCTTGTCAAGTTTCAACAAGGCAGGGTTAAAAGGAGAAAAAGGCGGAAAGGACTGACTTTCTTTCGCATTATTACAAGGCTTTGTTTTTCTGCTCTAAGGTATAAGCACAAAAAACAAAAAGCTTAATTATTGTTAAACTTTCTCAAATTCAAACCGACTTGATAGGTTTGAGTCGGTATTTAAAACAAAGAATAGAAATAAGGGTTGAGCCAAATGGAGATAAGTTCGTGAAATTTTTAAAGTCTGAGAAGGATTTGTGATGAAAGAAAATGAAAATACATCTGTCGTTGTTTCAAACGGGCACCTGTCCCTATCCGGTACAGGTAAAACGCCCTTTAGATTATTTTTTCATTTCTGTTCTGGAATCAATTGTGCCCCCATTCCGCCTGTGCCGGGAGAGACAGATGTTAAAAGGAGCTAGGTGGCCAACCGGACAAGTTGTAGAAGCATGAGCTCCATAGAATGTGCAGACATATGAGTTTTGTGCTAAAGTTCTGGAACACATTATGGGAAATATTGCTTTTTTCATGACTAGTAGGGTTGTAGAGAGTCCACTTAGACCACATGTAGTAGAGACACAAAACTCAAAACCCACAAGCCTTAAGGAATGTACTGTGTATAAAGTTAAAAAAATGCAAAGGTAGGTGCAGAACAAACCGGGATACATTCGAACGGGTAAATCCCAGGAACCCCCCCCCCCCTTGAACCTTTGTATGAATGAACTGGTTCGATAGGAAGTCACTTCTCTAATGATATTTTGAAGAAAATGTGACAACATGTGTTGCTTCGTTATCCCTGGGAATATATATGGAGTGGAGCCCAGGGGGATGCGCCACTTCAAATTTTCCCCAAAAAGATAAAGGAGCCCCCATTCAAGCCATTGCGTCCCCTCAATTGTTTTTAAGAGCAGCCAGCCCATTTTTTCAAACTTATCTACACACACTCACCACACACAATAATAACACTCAACTTCTCCTGCTTTTATTATATTTTTCCACAAAATATTGCTTTTGATACATTTGTATGCATACATATTAAATGGCATCGTATGCGTAAGTGTGCTGCATAAAAATGACAAATGTTTGGTACACCTAATCACTTCTCATAATAACATTGATGCAAACCCAACCTTTATTCAGGTGGAGGGCCCTGTAAAGTGGATTCTGATTCAACAAGAACAACTCTTTAAAAAACAATCGAAAGACGAATACAGAAATGTTGCAGCTTAACTAGCCTATGTACATGTTTTTCTTCATAGTTATGAGCAAATATGTGAAGCTTTGGCTGTCACGAAGCTAAAAGATGCTTAAAAATGTACGGTATCTTTTCCTTTAAGTCATTCTTGTAACTTAGTTTGGTCAAGGAGTTGTTATTTGTCAGTCTATCAGAGACCCAACCATATTTTGCTCTATATCTCACATTAGCCTAAATTTCTAGAAAAGATAATTTGTCTCTAAACTGTCTAAACGGTTATTCAAACTTTCTTACTTAGAAAGAAATGATCGTGTAGAAATAAGAGTAACAAATTTATTACGTTCAATAAAGAATGAATAAAAAGTTTGTTCTATTAAAAAAAATAGTTGGCATAGACCTTTAGTTGCAGTTTATCACAAATATTCGGAAAGTCGGAAAATAAATTTAACAAATTGAGAAGGTTTCCTGCACTTAGAAAAGAATCGCTTAAACATTTGAGTAAGGATAAATTTTTAAAAATAAATACTTATCTAGCTGTATATAAAATTTACAGGCAACTTGACACGGAAATTATTGACAAGCGTACCCATGTTTATCCTAACCATACCTAACGTCTTTACAACAATCAAACTATATATCTTTCTAATAGGTTTTCAAGAATGGAGAAATGAATGTGTTTGTTGGGTCCACGATCTGTGCATTGCTGTTCATTTCCAAACATGGGAAGTTCTTAAGCAAGTGGTTCGATCAGCAAGATGGCGTTTCAAAATGAGACTATCTATAACTTTTGAAATATGTCAAATAAGAAGACAGCTTTTAAATAAATGATTATGCTTTTAAGCGTAAATCAACTGCTAAGAAGGAATACGTTAACGTTATGGTGACATTCGACCAGAAAGAGCTGTTTTCACTATTTAAGGAATAATATTCCTCAATCATGACAGATCTGTTGCAACTACTTAAATATCTTTCATCGTTTTCAAGCTACACCTCTTCAAAGTTTTCGCTTCTGGTGTGTCTCTTTGCCTAAGACAACGTAATGATGTATAATATTGCACAGTCAAACGTGGTACAAGGGGGGGGGGGGGTTCCCGGCTTCATCCTCCCCCTTCGGAACTAATTTCTTTTTGAGACGGTCTCAAAGCTGCTGTACAACATTTGCCTGTTGATTGTGATTGTCAGGTGTCAGGCACTACCATTTAAGTGTCTGAATTTAAACTTTTTCCCCTAAACCCAACCCCCTCCCAATCGAGTCCTTATACATTTGACACTCGTAGTTGCAAACTTTGCCCTCATAAAGTTACCCTTTTTGTATCCACCCCTGACAGTGTCAGAATTACTTTTGTAAACCATTTACTCTATGTTCTAGCTTGATTATATTTTAATGAGTGGCAGTGGTATTTCTGAGCAAAAATTAGTACTTTAATGGTCGCCTGATAAAGTCAGGTGAAGATTCTTTGGACATTGTAAATGGAAGTCGTAACAGTTTGGATAATAAACGTTTTGTTTGTGCAATGCCCACATAGACATATAATTTGTTAACCATATGTCTCTCGCTTCTTTATCATATGTTACATGAGAACTGTATAACGTACTATGCTGGCAATCTTTTCTTTGTCATGGCATACATTTTGGTCATTATGAGGAGGTAACTATTAAGAAGGGTAGTCCTCTGGTACGTTTTCGTTTAGCAGTAACGTCAAGTTTGGTCCACAAAATTGTGTTGTTCAAGTATCTTTCAAAGTTAGCTAACTAGCTTTAAGGTGGAAGCTATAAAGTCAACTAGTCATCAAAGCCAGATACTCAAAGTATTTACTGAAGATGTAAAGCGATTATTCCAAAATAAACTTTTATGTCTATTTATTACGGATATTTACACGTTAGTATTTTGGAAGACATATATTAATTTATGAAATTCGCCTGAGGTGACATTACATTATTTTTACAAAATGATCACTTTTATATGGAAGACAACTCAGTTGTAATACATATTAAAAAAAGGCTATAAGCAAAAATTTCGTTTAAATATGTTACAAAGGAACAGAAAAGAAAGCTTTTGTCTACAATTTGGATTCGTTTTCTGCGGTTTCCGAGACGTTAATATACTGTCATGCAAACATTAACAAGTTGATGATATCCTTTTACATTTTACAATCAATTCGTTCATCCATGTGAATGTGAATGGTACAGATGCAAATAAATTTTTATACGTCACATTCTTGAAGAGTAAACTCTTTCCGGATTCCGGAGTCAAATTATTGCATTGAAAAAGAGCGAGAACACTGCACTGCTCAGCATTGTGAAGAAATGACATCGCTCTCGCTTGCTTTAAATTCACTTTGGAATGTTGTAGCTTCATTTAATATATGAAGCCCACAATTTGAAATCGAATGGAAACTTCATCAGAAAGGTCAAATAGAGTTTCTTTCTTTTTTATAAAAGTTAATGTTAACCTTTTTCAATTTTCAAAAAACATAGCTATTACCTTTATCTAAATTTGTTCGGGAGAACTTTTTATTATTTAGGACTAAGATACTGTCCGATTATTTAAGCAATTGTTTACAATTTTATGTCCAGATACAATAATAGTCTGTACAAAGTCCGTTACGCTTACATCTGATTGGTCTTGAAACGCATTGTTTGTGTAAGTTCAATAATCTCTCATCATGTCTGCCACGGCTTGTAGCTTTGATGGTAGAGACAATTCACTGCAAACCTCATCTTCATTTAAAGCGTCCATTAGCTGTAACAGAGAGATAAAACGTAACAGTTTAGTTGTTCTCATTATAAAAAAAGGCATTTACAGACATTGGATGAATATGAATGTTAGCATATGCGGTAAATAATGATGTAGATGTGGGTGAAAAACGAATATATGCATATTTAATAATATGGAAATGTTACTGATAGCTGAAGAAGCTTTCCTTGTATGGAATAATAACGCGACATAAATGTACCTGGTCTTGGTTGTCTGCAACAAAACTGTATAACTTCTGCAACGTGCTAGTCAGGTCAAATATGCCTTGGAATTCCTGTTTCAAATAAAAGATACATCAGTCATACCTTTACATCAGGTTTAATCAAATGGACTCAACAAAATTTTATCTTCTTATTTTCGACACTCCTGAGCAATGACGGATCAAGACATAATTTCAGGAGTGACGTATGCTACCAAACAAACCTTTTCACGTCTGAACCCGACGTCACAAAAAGTAACATTTCAAACAGCTAGGCATGCATGAGATCGCACTCTGGAATCAAAATATGTTATTGCTGTTCCTAATCTCGCATGCCTAGAGTGCCAGGACAGTTAAATCAGCATTCACTTGGGCGCCTGCTTCCCAATGCCGTCCATGGCAAGAGCTAAAATCATTACAATGTTACTGTTCCAACGGGATTTCAGTAAGTAAATGTGCAAAAGCAACATACATATACAAAGACTAAACCTAAATAAAGTCGATGTCCACGGTACACAGAGCATACATCGTGGACGAAATGTGTCGTAAAAAAGAAGTAATGCATCAAAAGCTCAACATATAACAAAGGAAGGATTCAAATCTCCCAATGACATACCTGTTCCACTTTTTTGGTCTCTTGCTTTAAATCTTCAGAATCAACTCGCCCCAAATTATTAATAAACAAGTAGTAGTTATCAAGTTTTGAAATGTATCCCTTCAAAAAATTCGAGTACAGGATACGGCTTGGAGAGAAATCCTAGAAAAGTAAGAATCATTAACATTCATAATCTTTTGATCTTTGAGATGATAATGTCACCAAATTATTGGATTACTGAGTTTTTTAATCCTTTGCAGAAAACAAAGTTGATCTTGAAAATATCTAACGATCACATTTCATTATTCTTTCAATGATTGATGTCATAGAGTTTACAGGGTTGATGAATCTTTGTGGAAAAGTATTTTGGAAAATTGAGAAATAAAAAAACTGTAAACAAATAGTTCAGTCACTGGTGGTATTACCTGGATGAAACCTTGGCGATTAAGAAAATACAAATAGTGTATTACTCCTTTGTTGATACTTTTACCTGATCTTTGTATTCTTTAACACGGGCATCACATGTATCTTTGATGACCTGCACAAGTATCCTGAGACAGGCGTGAGTGTAACTGTAGACACCAACATCTAAAACATATTGTGGGTTAGCTATAATTGTACTCCAGTATCTGAGAGGTAACCTGTAATAGTAGGGGGAAAACTATCTGAAACATATTTTTAAAGGACAGAATTCAGTAGATACTTTAAAAATTACCTTTCCCAAAATGATGTCCATATCATAGATGTTATTGGAGCATAAATTTGGAAAAATGAACTTAAACGACGTAAGAGTTCAAAGAAGAGAACGCAGTGCTTCAATACATTTCCATGTAAACTGTTTTAAAGTATTACGGAAATGTTAACGTACCTATAACACCCCATGTTAAAGCTACCTTAATATTTCTACCATACTATTGACCTTAATATTGTAGTTCAAAACATTGAAATAACATGTATGTATTAGGAAGGATTGTTGAAGTGGATATTTGATAACATCTCTACACATACGCTCATATGTTCATTGTTTACAGTAGTGTCCTAAGCTTTTTAGGCAGTAAAAGGATAAAAACAGATCTCAAAGATGGGGGAGAGGGTCAAAGCTTTTAAATATATTGGTAAAAGGACCAATTAGGACCAATCTGCATTAAAAACCTTTTCAACGTCTAGTTAGAAGCGCGCGCAAGAAGATAAATATGATACTCATTATGTTCAGGTAAAAGGCTGCAAAGCAAAAACATCTCGGTCCATAAACTTATTCGTCAAAATGGCTTTATTTAGTTGTATAAGGCATCATCTTGAATAACAGGATATGAAATAATGCCTTTAAGGTTGTAGTGATTAATTTCCGTTCAATGGGTTGATAATAAAGCAACAGATCTATTACCACTTTTCTTCTCCCTGGATCCTTTGCTTTCATGATGCACCGAACATAAAAACTCTGTTGGATTCTTAAAACACAGTTTCATTTGTCCCTCAATGATTGTTATTGTGCCAATACACACTGGAAGTAAACGTAAGATTTATAGCCTCCACCAAATGTTTTATAAATTTCGCATTTAAGTGTTATTTCTGAAAAGGATTTTTAGCAAATTTGTTATGAATTCCTTTTCTTAAAGAGGCTTTTTGAGTTGGTTCACAAAATTCATGATTTTTTTCACAACTGTTGAGGTTTACTCACATCTTGATGGTAAATGATCAAACTAAGAGATTCTGCATATCTGAATCACAACTGAAATAGCTATGATAGGGTAATTAATGATTGAAATCATTTATTACAACTTTGTGACCAGACACTTTTTACTATTATGTAGTAATCATATGCAATCCCTTTCCACAAAAACTACAATTTCTCACATTTTCAGTAACTGCAGGAAGTGAAACATGAGTAATGAGGCTAATTAGAAGCATTTTCATGCAGTGATTTCCTTTAAAATTGTCCCAAAAATAATTGATGTCAACTCAATGAGCCCCTTTAAAGCTATATCAGGGTTTATAAAACCTAATTCTCGATAAACAAATTTGCGTTATGACGATGTATCAAATGGTTTTTGAAGGAAGATACATATGAGAACCCAACGGATAGGTGGGTAACTGAAGGCCACTTTTTAAGAGCAAAATGATGAAAATATCCCGAATTTTATGGAGATCTTCAAATCAAACTACTGTTTTCTTCCCCATCTACATCCCAACTTCTACAGGAGAGGAAACATTAAGCAAAAAAGCCTCTATGAAACCTGGTCACTGCTGGAGGGGAACTAATCCGGCAAACCATGCACCACTGCACACTCAGACAGTATCAGGCCAACCATGCACCACCGCACACCCAAACAGTTAATCTGGCCAAACGTGCACCACTGCACAATCAAACAGTCATTGAACACAGGAGAAAGGAGGTTTTTATTGACCCAGTTTTCCAGAATAAACAAACAATGGCACTGCTTGTGATTATAGGAAGTCGGGTTAGGCTTGTGGTAACCGCACTTCTCTGGCAAAAAGTGCGGAGTCGGGCCAAGTCTTCATAGAGGAGGGTTTTTGCGTAATGACGCTTTCACGGCCCCATCTAGCACATAAACGCACGGTTCTTCGGTTCAACTTCGTGACCTTATACGTGACCCCTGACACTGTAATTTAGTACGGACACTTATTGTTTTGTAAAATTGCACAATATCCAATTATATTTACAGGTTCTGTCACTCATATTTAGGTCTTACGGGCATTGTAATTGCATTGAAGCCCCTTTGTTCCCAACAGAATACGTTTACTTTAACGATGCCTTTAAGAACTTTACATAATTTGGGTAAAGTTCTAATCAAATGTTGCAAGTACGCTTTTCTACAAGGATTTTTCTGCCCATTTAGAGACCTATCTAGACAATGAAAAAACAACGAAAGGATTTGAGAAATGAACAGTAATTGCACTTTACATTTTAAAGCTACTACAATTGAAAGAGCGAAAACTTACACGTTGTTTTTCCAGGCTCTGGCCAGTCCGGGTTTGCCTTCCTTCTCTGCTTCTTGGTCAAAAAATTGAAAAAAATATTTGACACAGAGAGGAACGTCTGCTCCATTATTAGCAGCAAACATTGCATCCATGAGATTATCCACGTACTTTTGGATGTAGTTCTGAATGAGAAAAATTTGATAAAACGTGTATTTACCTGAAAGTTTGAGGTAAGTAAAATAATTTTTTTATCGACGTCATTCCTGCTCACCAGATAAAACATAAAAATTCTCTTAATACAGCCCATTAAGTCCTGTATGATTTACTTTGTCAATTGTAAGGTCTGACTGTAAGCTGCGGTATTTCCATTGTGCACGGCATCAAATGTCAGTCAATTTTCCACGATGTGCTCGAAACGATGGCGTTTCGTCATTTCTCCACCTATGTGGTCGTCATTTGGAATACATGCTGATTTGATTCCGATAAAAATCCCGTTTTTTCAAGCCTCATGTTTTTTTTGTTTGTTTTTTTTTTCTTCTGAGGTATATTACGTAATATCCATCCCTAAGGCTTTTTCACCAACCGAGGACTGTTTCTTAAACAAGTTACAAACAATACCACAGCAATGCCTACTCCGTAATTACTTTTACCCTATTAATGGTTACAGTCCTCTATTGTATGTCCGTGTGACACTGAGAGATACAGAGAATAAGATGCATTTTTTCTGAAAGAACTTTGGGTCAATTTAGTTGTCGTAATACTTTTTAACTGTACTGAGTAATATTTGTTAAGGGATTAATGTCAAGGTTTAGCCATTTGCTGTTATTGGGATGGGAAAAAAGAGCTGACAGTTTTAGTGAGACCACTTCGTCATGAAATGTTATTGGAGTAATGATGCGTACATAATAACGCCAAAATACCAGATATAGTCTTCGATCAGATTCTGTAAATTGTGTTAACTTGGTTGTCCCTCGTACTAGGTGTAAAATCTTTGGTGATCGTAGTCTTTCTGTGTGTGGACCCCGGTTATGGAATGAAAAGGAAGGAGCTCATTCATCCTTTAGCGTGTTTAAGAAAAACCTAAAAACGTATTTGTTTACTGTAGCTTTCAAAGACTTTATGTAGCCCTTATCATTGCACTTGTGTACATAATTTTCACGTTTTCTTTTTCCTTGACTGTAAATTATGAAGTATTACGTTATTTCATGTATTGTGAAGCGCCTTTGAATAATGTTTTACCAAAGGCGAATAACAAGAACAAGAACAAGAACAAGAACAAGAACAAGAACAACAACAAGAACAACAACAACAACAACAACAACAACAACAACAACAATAACAATAATAATAATAATATTAATAATAGTAAAGAGCACAAACCATTTAACGGTGCCTATGAAGAAGCTTCTTGGTTGACATCCGGCAAACATATAACAGCAAACATGAGCCTTACTGATCTACACCAGCATCGCTGTTTTTTAACAGTAAACTTACCATATATTAATCAAAAATATTATTTTACCATGCTAACATTTTTAATGAGAGACTTTTGAGGTGTAAACTAAGATAAATATACTGTGTTTTTCCTTTAACCACGCCCAAGGGTGTGCAAACTTGGCATAGGTGGGTGCTGACTGGTTTTCCCAAAAGGTTTGTGTCAGGGTATATACAATATTATGTTTGCTCTTACTACACAGAACAACCTGTCTCCTATTGGCGTTCTCCTCCCTAAAAGGAGTAAGGGGAAACTCCATCGTTAGGAGTTTAAGATTTATTTTTCGGAGTCACAATTTGCTTACGTTTTTATGTCCACATATTCCAAGAGACGGCTTGTTGGCTTCTGGACAGGAGTGAGGAACGTCTCATAATTATTTCCTTAAAATGTTGTCTATCTGCCCCACTCAATTCAAGGAAAAGTTCTATAGATATGTAAGCATTATCAGGATCTTTACTGCTGGAATAAATAGTGTACTATGAGTGAAAGAAGATAAAGTAATTTCGAACGTGTACTGACGAATTACCCTTGTAGCAGGAAGAAACGGAAGAACGACCTCTTTAACCTCATTGTGGGGTCTGGGTTCCTTTTGATTTTTCTTTGCTGGGGAATCTTCTTGATCGTCCTTAATCTGTCGACAGTTTAAATACCATAATAATAAATTCAAGCAGTCAAGTCTACATTAAGGTCATTGCTAGGATGGGTTTAGGTAAGAACCCAAGAGTTATCATAAAACTGACCTCCCTGCAGACTTGTCGGAACAGTTAGACGTTGGAACATAGAGGTGTAACCGAATCTGGTTCCTCAAAAAGGCTCTTTGCAACGATTGTACAAGACAACTATTTGAGGATGCCAAGAACAAGGATTTCTAATGACGTGAAAATTTCCTCAAGATTGTAGAGTCATATAAGGGTATAAAAAGACATGTAATGATCTTGAAAAACAATGTCTTAAACATTGACAACGCAAACTTCAATTGTTTGGAAACTGTTTTCTAAAGTTTTATTCCATGTTTTACGTTACTTCAACTATCATATAGTATTGAAGTTTTTCGAATCTTCTCTCCTTAGACAGACATTCGAACCAATTAGCCACATCCACAGTTACAATCTCTGGTAGGATAATGAATTCCAGCGCATACCATCTCTCTTTGATAGCAACTAACATGAAAGTTTAATGATCCGCTTTCGTCCATGTCCATCACTAAAATATCAAAACATGGTGGCTTTATATCTTTACAAATATAAAACTTATTTTTTTAGAAAAGTTGTTTTTACAGATTAGTCTCAATACTCACCAAATGCCACACTCTCATTCCCTCTCCTAATATTACCTCGTTAGTTCTTCTCTGCGACTGTGCAGTTTCGTAATCCGAATCTGAATTCGAAATTTCGTTGTCATAGTTTTTGTTTTTACTACCTTCCCCTGTGTGACAGAATTAACATCGAGATTACCAATTTTTAACTTAAACCCAGAATTATGATTAATTTCTTTCGTGTCATTATGTAATATGACACTGATAAGCCTTGGTCAGGTTACAAAAATAACAAGAAAGAAAGAAAGAAAGAAAGAAAGAAAGAAAGAAAGAAAGAAAGAAAGAAAGAAAGAAAGAAAGAAAGAAAG
>WURT03028190.1:5196-15425 GCA_009936505.3 Holothuria glaberrima | reverse complement strand
CTATGCTATCCTAACAGGTTTACATATGGAGTCTTTATACAGCCTAGTCTAGTCTAGTGTTTCAAAGTAACACTGAGCGGCAGACAGTAACAGTTTTGGTTATAGCTTAGTACAAGGTTTCTCTAAGTGCCGCAGAGCTTAGTAAATACCAGTGATCGTGATATATGCGAGGTGACATTAACCTGGGGAATTTACATCGTGAGGTGTAAGCTCATGTCGATATTATCGTTGCAATACAGCATAGCCTACGTACGTTCGATGTAGGTCTGCACTTTAGGGCCGGATTTAGCGTAGCGAATTCATAACTGCCAGTCTGTGAAAAGTCGCTAGGAACGACTCGGCATGATATTTCACGTCGAACTTTCGAATGTTGATTGGATTTTTTTCATATAATGTGGTGAAAATATTTTTTGAAGGGAAAATCATTCCTTCTGGAAGTCACACACCTTTTCAGAATTGTAGCAGGCGCTACTTCGGAGCAAAAGCTAGCGAGTGCATGTACTGAAATTAGGTGTCACCAGGCGCTTTCAAATTACTCAGGAGCGCTAATCGCGCCTATGCACCCGCTTATTTTGAACCCTGGTCCCACATGAAAGAAACAGGGGCAGTGGCGCAGGCACAGAGGCATGAGAGCGCATTCCCAACCGGTTATTAATATTTTTTTAAAGAAAACAAAAGGCGTTTAAGCTATGTTCGTACGAGGCTTACACTGTGAGGCTCTTTGTCCACCAGCCCCCCCCCCACCCTTAGCCTTGGTAGCCACATAAAACAGTTTAGACTTGTAACGTCAATGGCTGTAGAAGGTGCTATTTCATCCGTTAGAGTTTCCGTTGTTTCAGTCCACTCATCTCAGGGGCGTATCTAGGAATTTTCAATTGAGGAGCACAAGGTTTGATTGATCGTTATCCTGGCATAGGGTTACCAGGGGAGGGGTGTCCCCTCCCTCCCCTTTAGAAACATTTTGCTTTTGGAAAAGGGCTGAGATGCAAAATGGTGCTATATTTCACACATTTGGAAGCATTTTTTCTCTCTTTTTTTTTTTTTTTGCCTGAACTTTTGTTTTTCACGCATTACGGGCAATAGGGGGGCCTATTGCCCCCTGGATCGGCCACTGCATCTTTCCGATTTTCTGATAATATTTAGACTAATTCGTCGTCTTAATTCTAAATTATTTGCTTAGGCTTTGCCAGTATTTCTCCAACCCAAACCTATGAGTGTGCTCTTCCTAGCACACGCACATGACGCAGAGGGGATCACTACATTGTCACGGCGTAGGGCTTATTACATTCCCAACAATGACATGATGTTAACTTAAATATCAGCTAGCTTTCTGCACAGAGTTTTCCGACTTGTTTCAAGTTTTTGTAGATGCAGAGTTGTAATCAATTCGCGACTCGAGTCAGAACCTTCCAACACAACCTGACTTGAAAAAGTCTGGGGAATTTTCCCCTGTTAAAGTAACACATAGACTCGAGTCGATGACTTGACTCGAGTCCCTAAAATAACTTCAGTTGACTTGACTTGCCGAGGAAAGAGTGACTTGGTTACGACTCTGTCTAGATTGTGTATGGGATGTATTTTTTTGCATTGACAAGCGATTATTGTCAACACTAATAAAGTTGTGGATGGATTTTAGTTTGGTTTACCCACGGCCGGCAAGTCAACGACCATCTCGAGCATGGCTTCATCGAGACACATTTTCGTTTGTGGAGAACCTATATACGACCACTCTTTCAACGCTGGGGGTCGATGGCGATAAGGATAGGAATTAGAGGACAGTGATGTTTACGGGGGGGGGGGTTCCAGGTTAAGGGTGTGGGTTGTTACACAAACAAAAGAAACACTAAGTGATGGCTTTTAAATACTATTACACTTTCACCATGATGCAAAAATTACGAACGATCTGGTCGCAGTGAGTCACCGAAATCGGCCGTAGCCTAGCCTATATGGAAAACACGAATGTCAACGAAATCACCAAGGGGCACCAAGAACACGAATTCTTAGCACGGTGGACGATGTCGAATTAAGCTACACAACGTAGCATTAAAGAGAGAAAATACAAAACAGATGAGAAATGAGTTGCCTTTGTATACACATCGCATTTCTGTTTATAATATGAAGCAAGAAGGCAGAACATTACGTCGATGGGGGACAATCACGAAATTACGCGTACAGGTTAAGAATCAACTCAGCCTGGCCATGTGCAATAAAATATTAAGAATGCTTGGAAAGCTTTATAGAAGTAACATTTTTAGGCGGGTGCCGCTCTTGAGTCCTCCACCCCACTTAAATACGGCCCTGGAGACTACCCCTTTTCTCTGAAGGTAGGTGTCGCACACATAAAGTCATTTTGCAACTTTTCAACAAATCTGTAGACACGTTACAAGTATGGCCGTACTGACTGGGGCTGGGGTGGCCCCAAATGTCAGCAACCTGACAAATATTTTATCTCAGTCGGGCCGAAAACTCTCTCTGAGGGTGAGGTCCGGAGCCGGGCAAAAATCACCGCACTCCCTGAGAAAAACAGTCCCGTACGTCCATGGTTACCAGAGTGAGGGTAGACTTGACTGTTGGGTATCTATCGTACTGTATAATAAAAGAAGTATTGCTATCGTTGCTGTGCCTTGCTCTACTTCCTGTTGGGTTTAAAAACTTGATTAAAAAGATTCATTTATTCCAGTTATGCCCCTGTTGCCCAACTTCCTAATTCTGTTAAAGATGTTAAAATGAAAATGCTCGTTCGAGGACAATTTTGTAATGATCCTCAGCAAACCGTAGAGACAATGAATATTGGCAGTGTTTCAAACCATCCTTAAAAGTAACAGTAATAAGTATATCATTAATCATGATCTTTTCCATTATCTGCAGAACCCAAAACATTTCAAAAACATCCTGCTTCTTTGTGGTGAGTCGATAGGAAATCAACAAGCAACTTGCAGACTGTTCGGTTTTCTATGAAACATAAGTGTTTTTTTGTGCTTATGGAGGATTTTGTACAGTTCAGATAATAGAAATGTAATTTTGACCTACGTGTACTTTGAATAGGAAATTTGTTTGAATACAGCTCCTGGGTCAGTGGATATGAACAGTACAACCTATCTTTACGTGAAATAATGTTTTAATTACCGTGCTGGTCGTAAAAAGAGCGGAAGTCATAGGCCTTATACACTTTAACAATCACTTATTCAGCATAACCTTTGTTCTTTGTACTTTCATTCATCAGGTTACTGTACTGTTTCCACATTGTATCACAATGTATGTCTGTATGTAAAACACAACGATATTTATAGGTGTCTCGTTAGGGCCGGATTTAGCTTGTCGGGGCAGAATAGTTTTCGGGCCCTTTCACGATTAGGTCCGCTATCTGAGCGGAACCTCACCATAGGTTGGCGCGTAGTGTTAGGGGTGACACCCAGATTGCACGACGGAGGGCAGACTCCCTTCGCCAGCGACCCAAAGCCCCGACAGCCCCGATGCCGTCGAGGGGTTGGTGATGGGGATATATGAAGAAAACCTGTGTACTATAGGCTAGTCTTGTTTCTTATTTTTTGAACTATGTAATTTAACTTCGTTATATCTTAACTTTTCTTTCCTTTTCTGGTGTTATTCTTTCCTGTGCTGTGCTGTTCTAGTCTGTGTATAATAAACTTCCAGAACACTGGCACCTTTCTCTTACTCTGTCAATTTCTTCAGGGCGCCACCCCAAAGGTTGTCAGTCGTTACGGGGATTCACCCGTTTTATTTCCTCGTGTAATGAAAGCAGGTTTTTCAACATGATCTCCAAATTTTCAACTCATTTTGCGGTTTGTACAGTTTTGATATCTTTCTTTGATAGTTTGGTTTCATAAATCAAATGAATGCACCTTCCTCTGTGGACGTCATCAACATATTCTACTGACTAGACTGATCACACCACACTGTGAATTTGAAGGGGACGAGAAGGGTCACATGACCTGTTCCCAGTCCTCAATGAACGAGGGCGTCATACGGATACTTCAGTCAAAGTTAGTAAAAGCATAGATACCAAACTCCTATAAACTCATTCACTGTTTACAAACAAAGACGTCACTGCTTGTCGGTAAAAGAGTTTGCAAGACGCGCTTACACTGTCGTCACAACGTGGATTTAACATACGCGCGTTTCTATTCAGTGATGTGCGTTTGATAATGGCCACGCATTACAGAAAAAGTCATTGTTAGAATAGCGTGGCTTGCGTGAGCGTTGCACACGCGCAGATTCTGCAGAATACAATTCTCGGTGCTTTTTATACGGAAAAGTTGACGCACACTTCTGCGTGCTCGAAAAACGAACGCGCTAGTTGCTTTCCGGTTGTGAGCGCGTGAGAAATTGAACGCGCATATAAAAGTGTTTCACTTGAAGATACCATAGAAAATGACCAATGAATGTCCATGAAATCGCAAACCCAGTTATTGTGCGTTTATGTTCAGGTGTACATATGGGGACTTTCGCGATAAAAAAATAAATTATTCTTATGTAAGTGGAATTTATTGAGGAGTGGTACTTCTTAAAATTACAGCATTCCGAAAGAGCAAGTATTGTTTTGTAAGACATTCATTTGCCAGTTTGTTTTCAAAACGACTGAGCAGTGACCAGCACTTCCGTCCCGATATTTAAGCCATTTTGAGGAGTCACTGCGCCATTTTAAGATTGGAATTTGTGCTTGTAATAATTTTGTACTTGGGTAAACCGTCACCTTTACCATGAACACAAATCCGGTCGGATAGCAGACTTAAATAATTGCAATGCATGATGGGAACTGGGAGCATTAGCAACAGGCGCTACATGAGAAGTTGATCCACAGAAGACACAGTCGCACAAACCAATAAAATACCGGTCAGCCTAAAATCTATCTAGTCATTAAGCAGAGCTCATAAATCAAGTTATCCCTAGCTGCACCTACTCCCTCGCTTGAGTTTTATTGACCTAGCAGATAGTTTTACAAATATTCCATTTTATTTACCAAGTCTTTGCTAGCCATAGAATTCTGTAGTGCCAACTCTCTTGACGGCAGGGAGTAAGTTTTATAGCTGTCGAATAGGTGTTAAGTTATTGTGATTTATTGCTTACTTTTCTTCTGTCATTATTAACGTTCTGGTGGCTTGAATTTGACAGAATTTAGATCGCGGAAGGTGCAAATTACCATATCTGATTTTTTTAAGAATATTTTTTACAAAGGTGTTCTTTTGAAGAAACCAGTGACATTAAGCCTTAATCCAATAGTTTGCCCTTGTTGGCAGTTTGAACGGAAAATGCAGCCCCCCAAATAAATTAGAGTACCCCGCCATCCTAATTTAGAAACGTTAACGTTCCTATCAATCATGTGAAATATTTTTTTACTTATATGTTAAATTAATACAGAATAGCTCCTTGTTTAATTTTTGATATTCAATGTTTACATACAGAATCATATTGAAAGATACTCGTGAGTGAAGTAAGAGGAAATTTGTAAGAGTGAGCAGATTTTTGAAAATTGACTTATTGTGACCGCTTTCTCCCTTTAAGACATGTTCCAGATAGACGGCCGATACAAATAAAGTATTCGTTAACAGTGTCACGGGCATAGAGGAATACCACCGACTTCCTGTGTATTGTTTTTTAGAGAATGTTACGTCACACTAACAGGACTTGAGTAAGCAGGTAAGTGGATCAGGACAGTGACGTCAACCTTTTGTATGTGTACTTCAAATAAATCGCGTCATTTTCATTGACATGATCCAAGCTAGGTGCAATACATTTGCGGAAAACTGGATCATTTCCCTCTGGTATATATTTTTTGAAAACGACACAACGCACATTGCAAGATAGCGGCAGCCTCATAGCCAGACAAGGTACTGAATGGGGGGGGGGAGAGCTTCTGTGGGACGAAATATTTTTAGGGTGTGAAACATACTAAAAATGCATTAAGTCAATTGTCATTTTTGATCTGGGGCAATTTTTTTCTAGGGGCTTCTCCCCTGCCCCCGGCTACTGGCCTGGATAGCATTTACAACGTCAACCAACCAAACAATTAATTTATTTTTTTCCCAGCGTAGGCGTAAGAAGCGGGGAGGGGGAGGAGGTACATTGTGGTGGGTGGAAGTAGGCCCTCAATTCAGGCACAAAATTTTGTAGTAATTTTTCTTAAATTTTGCCTAATGTGTTGCACCAAATTTCATTTATATGGACACTCAAATATCCAAAGAATTCTCCAAATGGACGAGGATTCCCCTCCCTAAGCCTTTCTTCCACAACGTCGGACTAACATAACGTTCAGTACCCTTCAATGGAACAGCTTCTAACGCCTATGCTTCCAATTGTCTCTTGAAAGGATTCTACGTGGTGCTGTCAACTTTGTCTCAGGTTGCAACTCATCGTACTGGGGCGTTAAGGGTCCCGTATGGGCCATATGCTGGGTGATAAAGGCAGTGTCTTCAAACCAATATGTGAAGAAGAAACAAGGGCGTAGGAAGGGGGCCTGGGGCGACAGCCCCTTCCAGCGAAATCTGTGGGGCGGAAGTATGGCTCAGCCCCCCCCCACTTTCCAAGCACGTAAGAAATGTCAAAAATTTGCAGTAATTTTCCGTACGATTTGTCCAAAATAATGCACCAGGTTGCATCTAAAGACCCTTAAATATCCAAAACTTTCCAGAGGGCTAAGAAAAATAAAAAAATTTGCAGTAGTTAACCTTAAAATTTGTCCAAAATGATACACGAAATTGTATCCAAGGACCCTTAAATATCCAAAAATTTTCTTCCTCTAAAATGAAGCACCAGATTGCATCTAAGGACCCTCAAATTACAAAAAAATTTCCATAGGGCTAGGAAATGTCAAAAATTTGCAGTAATTTACCTTAAAATTTGTCCAAAATGGTCCACTAGATTGCATCTAAGGACCCTAAAATGTCACAAATTTTTCCAAAGAGCTAAGAAAAATATAACATTTGCAGTAATTTACCTTAAAATTTGTCCAAAATGGTCCACTAGATTGCATCTAAGGACCCTCAAATATCCAAAAGTTTTCCAAAGGGGAGGGGAACACCCCTCCCCTAAGGACCCCTCCCGCAGGACGGTGATCCGAAACAAGGTTCGGCCCCCCCCCCCCAGTCTTGAACAGCTTCACTACGCCTATGGGAAGAAACCATTATATCTGCTACTAATTTAACATAAAACTAATGTTATTAAATTCAACCTAGGGGTTAGTTAATATAATGAATAACGTTGAATGTAAAATGAAATAACATAATACTAAACCTTTTGAGTTGGCGCCCTTTACTTATTGATACTTCATGTGGTTTTCATATCGAGGACGTGGGTTGAAGTCATAGTACGCAATTTTGGCGGCCATTTTGGACGGAAAAAAGCAACTTCCACTTATTCAGGTAATACAGAGTTTGCTTTTTTCTTTCGCTTTCTTTCAAAATCTTGATTTCTTTAAAGAAAAACCTTTTTTTTGGCTGTTGGAGACATGTGCAACAAATGATAAATAATAAATACCAATTTTGGTCAAATGTACACCAGCGTGGTTAAATACCATTTTGGGCGGTAAATCAATGTAATAATCAAAGGGCGGGTTTTGCCGTCCAAAGAAATTAGTCACGTGTTACACAATACGTCATCTGCACGTTCCCTACAGGACAGTTTGGGTGAGATTATTGCAAAGCCCCTGCTATGATCCATTCCCTTCAACCTTGAGCCCGTTGCATCATTAAATCTCATGGTCTTTAGTCTGAGTTACCGCTGTTTAAAAATTTACAATGATTTTTTCCTTTAATTAAATTATGAAAAACTTGTATGTATGGTTCATCCCCTACGCAGTACACCTTGAGCATATTTCTCTGTGCAATAAGAACAATTACAATTTAAGAAATCCAAATATCACCCCATGCTTAAAACTATGTTTGTTCAAGAATTCGTTCAGTTATAGGGCAGCCCTTTTTGTTCAACATGGCGTTTGGATGCTTTACTGAAGTTTGAGGATATTTTTACAAATAATTTCATTGTTTATTTTGTTTTCCTTAATCTTCTAAACCTTTAAATGCCCTAACATGCTGTTCCTTTGTTGCTTTTTATGTTTTTATTCTCTTTATAAATTTTATTGAAAATTTATACTGGAATAAAGATAAATGAATGGAAAGAGTTTGAACACACAGTTTCATTTCTGCAACTTTGTGTGTTGTTCTTCAACTGCCCAAAACTTTTAAATACGCTTTTGCTCCCAATTTCCTCTATGTCGGTGGAGTATTTTTTCCCAACTTAGATAAGGCCTGATCAGGTTTCCAGGAATTTTCAAAATTGTTTCAAAATAATGGTTAGGGCTAGAATACGGGATAGGGTTACCATTCTCAAGGATATTTGACATGCTCTTTAATAATCCGGCGTCAGAATTACCCAAAAATGTTGAGAAACTGGCATTTCGGGAGTGAGGGGCGTTGCAAATTTCCAAGAAGTTGATTGGTCCATTGCCGTGATTTGGCCATCTTGAAGTGGGAAAAAAATACGCTGTCGGGTGTGTGTGTGTATGTGTGTGGCACAGTCACGAGTTGTGATGTCGGCCTTACGTCCGTAACATTGCTTCTCTGTAAGAACCACACATGTGGGAAATCCTAATTTTGTCTCGAGGCAAGTATTTATTTTAAATTTATGAGATTTCTTAACGCATTTAAAAACATGGTCACACTTGAAAGTTACGCATGTTTCGTGTATTTTAGAAAAGACTGCCCTCCTTTATAGACCTTTTAGAAATTCGACGAAAGTGAAAATGCAAGTAAATTACGTAATACGTGTTAGATCAAAGCAGAAATCTATAGTCCTAACGAAGATATCAGGTTTCAATTTATATTAGCACGTCGGAATAGTATGTCTGAAATATATGTGAAATCAGAATATTGAAACACATGTTGTTCAGGCAATTGATTTTGATGCTTCTATGGACTGTGTTTGGTTTCCGATAATAAAGTTCCTGGATTTTCTTCGTCTCGTTGAGGATGTTTTTTATTACGCCTTCACCAGCTTCTTAACGCTTTTCCAGAGCAATGAGGTCTCCCATATCTTATGTCATGATCTTTTATGTATATTTAAAGGGAAAATGCAGTCCCCCCCCCCCCCCCCCCGCAATTTGAATGAGTGAGCCCCGTCATCCTAGTTCAGAAATGGCTCATATCAATCATGTGACAATATATTTTTCACTTATATGTTAAATTAATGCAGAAAATTCCTTGGTTTACCTTCAATGTTCATTGTTTGTATACAGAAACATAATGAAAAATACTTGTGAGCAAAATAAAAGATTTGTAAGATTTAGCAAAATTAGAAATAAACTTGGGACGACTGTCATCTGCCTTTAAGATTTAAGAATAGTCAATTCCTTTTTTCTGATTGAAAGGTGTGGGCTGTTATTGTTCTCTCAGATGAAATGAGCAACATCTAACTCCATAGGCGTAGGAAGCTGTTCATCCCCCCCCCCCCAGTCTCGAACCCATGTTACTCGATAGCATTCACGGGCATATCAGTCTTTCTAATGTGTTCCTAAAGCAGGCGCGGCGGAACGGAAAAAAATATTGGGGGTGGGGCTGAGCGCCAGCAAGACTATCTAAGCGGAGCGTACAAGGAAATTTTTGGCTTTACAAGCCCTCCAGATGGCCAGAAACGGCACTTCCCAAGTATTCAAACCTGCATGTACCCAGCCTTGAAATATCGACCTCATGTCTGCAATTTCTCAATTAATGAAAAAAAAAATCAATGTATGAAAAAATGATAATATATGTTTCTAAGCGGAGGGCCTCCATCGGTTGTCGGGGAGAGGACAGAAAATTTTTGGCCCTACAAACCCTCCAGATGGCCGGAAACGGCACTTCTCGAGTGTTCTAAGTCGCATATACCCATCCTTGAAATACCTATCTCATGTCTGTAATTTCTTAATCAATGAGAAAAAAAAATCAATCTATGAACAATGGTTATACATATCAGATGAGGTGAGCAAATATGGGGGGGGGGGCTGAACATACCTTTAGCCCTCACTTTTTTCAATGGGGCTGAGCCCCCAAGCACCCCCGGTTCCGCCCTCACTGTCCTAAAGTAATCGAATTTTTTCCTAAGGATGCAGTGAAAACAGCATTCTCATTTTAAAAGTTTACGAGTGCGCTTCCAAAATCGGTCGAAGTAACGAATAAATCGATTGCTCGGGGAGTAAGGGCAGCATGACTACAGCTATCAGCCATCGGAAAGGGCGA
>WURT03028179.1:0-15425 GCA_009936505.3 Holothuria glaberrima | reverse complement strand
AAGATTTTCCTTTCTTTCATTGTGCACTATAAAAGGGTATCTAAGGCTGGCAGATACCTGGAAACTCTGGATCAATTTTATAAAATTTGGCAAAGACATAATGCTTCTTACCTATCATCGAAATAACAATAATATAGAGTATGACGCCAAGCACTTTACTTCCATGGGATTTTTACTAATTTTGAACGAAAACTCCAGACGAATGGCTTCCAGTCTACAAATTAGATTGAAAGATCCCGTATTGATGCGAGTCCCTACAGATGTTTGGAAACGTATCTCTGTTTTACGAAAAGTTATGTGATCGAAGTAGTTTCATGTATAATTACCTTAATAATGGTAATGAGATGAAGCGCAAACCGTGACGCATGCGCTCGAAGCGCGCCGAAATTTTCTTTAACTAAGATGTCAAAGGACAGTTTTAATTCGATTTTACGTGAAGAAAATAATGTTAGGTATTATTCTCACTTGATCTAGTTGGAAAATAAATACAAAGTTGACATAGGCTCAGTCGGAAAAGTATGCTAGACTGAGGAATCAGAAATTCCAACTGGTATTTCAGATTTTCCGACTACCGTCGCTCTGATGAACTTTTGGGGGGAGGGGCGGAGACACCCCCACACCCCACGGTCGCGACGACCCTTCCTGGAGTATCGTAATGGCAAAGCGTACCTTACAGACTACAGTTTAAGATTCGTTAGAAGCCTATACCTTATTAATTACATTAAATTATTCATTTTATTCCTGGAGATTTGTGCCATCAAAAGGTTGTGGACCTTTTCAAGATTTAAATACCACGTGGGAACAAGTCAACCGTGTGTTTACTTCTGAGGACAATGTTGTGAACGATGTCTACACGTTTATTGGTTCTACACCCTTTGTTATCGCTGTTATTGTGGTTTTAATGTAAGTATTTACAGATTCCATTTATCAATCCGTTAAACTTAACACAAAGCTTTTTTATTTGATTGATTTAGTCTCCATGGGACATATAAGCGCCATCATCCCGGATGGCCAATGAAGTGTCCCATCCCCAGTTCGACTAAAACTTCCACGCTATAATTTGTGCCGTATATAGCCTAGTAATCCTTAAGTTTATCTTTTGGTTGATTCCACCCCACCCCCCACCCCCTTCATGAGTTAAAGGTTTCCAGGGACGGTAGTTCAGTAGGCTCCATTAAAACTAGCATTATTGGATATTTTTGGAACGTTAAAGTATGAAAAGGCTCGTGCCTTTGATAGATATTTAATTCAAATTGTAAAGAAAGTTTCCTCTCTTCTTTCTCTAGATTGTGTCTGTACTACCAATACAGTCAAGCAAAAACGTCTGGTGAATTGTTAGAGCTACTTAAGGACCAGCTTGCATTGGTGAGTACGTGGTCCGTTGTGTGTACCGGTTTTAGTCGAACGAAGTCGCTTATATCTGTTTACATAGTCATAACTACGATAAGGGTTTTCATGAAATACCGATAAACCGAAATACCGTTTATTTTTCTGGAATATCGATATCAACGAAATAACCAAAGCAGCAATCCATTTACCGTGAGCGTTACTGGCTAAGTGACGCCTCAATTTAATTCACAATTGCACATGTGTAATACAGTTACAAATACGCCTTAAAACAGGCTAAAAGCTAAACACAAAGGATTGCACACAATGTAAACTTAATTCCACGATACAAAGGGCAGCGGTGCATGGCACGGAAGCACCTCACGAGCGGAATCTATGACACATATCTTTCCCATAATTTTCACTTCGATGAGCAGTCGCCATATACTAAACGTCCGCTGGACAGTAGGCTTATATGTCTCCGGACTTGTCAGCACTTGCCCGTAGTTATTAATCTTGTAACTTCAAATAAAATCTCCTGCAAAATTTCATTTTGTCAAAACAGCCTGTTGATTAGGTTTTGCTACTTGCAAACACGTTCCCTTCACCATCCCATGATTTTGTTGTACCCATACACAAACGCCTCTCTCTCTCTGCAATAGGGTCCTTACACACTAGCTAAAGGTTAAGACTGCCCTGAATTATGCTTGATGACAACTACATTGGAAATGAAAGTCGCAATTTTTTGAAGCTCCCATACAAACTAAGTCAGTCTAACTATTGAATACGGACTCCCACAGAAACATTTTGACAGGGAAGCATGGTATTAATGGAATCAAAATTGAATTATTACTCGTATCAGTCGGCAAGCACTCATCACTCATAGGCGTATAGAAAGCTGTTTAGGAAGGGTGGTGAACGGTGTTTTGGACCGCCGTCCTAAGGGGGGATCAAAGGGGCCCCTCCCCTTAAGAAAATTTTTGAACATTTGAGGGTATTTGTTTCAACATACTGCGTAAATTTTAAGGAAAGTTACTGCAAATTTTTGACATTTTACAGAGGAGACAAATAAGGAGTTTACGTGCTTTGATCGAGGGGGCGGAAGCATACTTTAGTCACACAACCCTTCTAAAGGGAGATGGCCTAAAGCTTCCTACGCCTATGCAAGCATACACGTTCGCACTGACAGTTAAGGGAGTACTCTTTACACGGTATGATATACTGTGGGTACATTATCGATCTGCTGAAACCGTTTAAAATCAGTATGAATAAAAGTCACATCAAACAATAATTCTATACATCTACTACTTTTCATACCGGTTTTTGATTTTGTACTTTACAAAGAGTAAGGTAAATACACGCTTAGCATTGGTTGTGAATTAGTCTACCAGCGCCGTCTTAAGATATCTAAGATTGGTGGAGGTGAAGCTGCGCTATTCAACCCTGAGTCCAGGGCCCTGTATTATAAAGGGTTAAGATCAATCTTAAGTTTGATTTCAATAGGACGATTGCGTGGCAGATCAAACGTAAGATCGATCTTAACTCTTTATGAAACAGGGGCCAGAACTTTGGCATTTTCTAACGTAATCTTGAATGTTTTATGGAAAAACAAAAAACAAACAAAACAACAACCCTTCAAACTGAAAATTATCGGGGATGCAGCAACCTCTGCTCTTTGTCCCTAGAGCCCTGCCTACACTGCCTACACTTTCAAAATCTGCTCGTGTAATACAACTACGAATCTAGTTTACTGCGTACATATACGAGTATAAAAAGTTTTTAAATCAAGGCGTAATACGAACTAGTACTTGCCTCTATTCTGGCAGGTACGCTACGGTCTTCAGGTCGTCTAGTGTGTATAGTTTGCGGAGATAGGACTTAAAAAAGGGGTTTAAACCTTTATTTTGATGCCTTGGTAGTTAATGGAAGAATTCCAAGTTAATCTAAGCATTCTAGTGAAATTTATTTACAATTCTGGTTCATGGTTCTCGAGACGTTAACTGACGAAGATAGACCATTTTCGACCCATAGTGACTTGAAGCAAGCATTTATTACAAAAGAACCTCATGTAAATCAACAGCCTTTTTGTAAACTTTGCAATGGATTTCCCCTCCATAATTCGTGCTCGTTACGTGAATGGATGCCTGTGAGAGGCATGAGAATTTTTCAAACTTTATGTTCCCAATGGGAAACTCATATTCCTGCCAATTTTAAGCTCTAAACAATAACCTGAAGAACAAAAAAAAAAAAAAAAAAAGAAAAAAAAAATAACGCAGAAGCTTTACTTGTTAAAGTGAGGGGAAGACATCACTCCTGCTTGCTCCAAGTTCACTTAAAGGGAAAATGCAGTCATCCCAATCAGAGTTAGTATGCCCCGTCATTCTAGTCCATGAATGGCCTATTTTGATCATGTGACAATATTTTTGTTAATGAATTATGAAAATCAGAGAGAATTTCTCCTTGCTTTGCCTATTGTTTGTAATAGTTACGTTCAAAATGTCTTCAGAGGTGCTTGTAATGCAATAAGAGAAGATCTGAAAGAGTTTGCTGATTTTCCAAAGCAAATTTTTGGGCGACTGCCCTTTGCCTTTAAGGTTATATTGAAGAAGTTACTTCATTTGCTTATATCTCAAGAACCACAAAGCGGGAGAGAATGATAATTTCACCAGAATTCGACAATTTAGTTCCTCTTTCACATACCAAAAGTAAAGTTTTGCTTAAGTTTTTAATTAATTCTACTTACAGGAACAGAAAACAAAGCACGCTCTCAGCAGGAAAATAAGAGAAGAGAGAAGGAAAAGGAGGAAAGAAGCTCGTCAAACTGACTAATTTTTACCGATCAGCTATTTTAAATTCAGATAGTTATATTTTTGCTCTGGAAATTTATTCAATATATAAACAAGATATGAACATCATTTTATTATAGAAGTACGTTTTATATTGACAATAGTCCGAATTTTGCCGCAACTTTTTTTTTATACTCACAGTGAGTGACACACTCTCAGGAAGGTTGACAGGCTAAAACCCGACGGGGTCGGGTGGAAAATGAGAACGTGGGAACCGTGGCGTGTTTACAAATTTTGGGCATTACAATAAGCCTTTTAACTGTTCTCAAATGACATTTTATGACCGTGATTCAAGCACCCAACAAAATATGCGCCTTTTTACAGAGTTTGAACAAATCCACTTTTTGATTACTTGCCGAAGGCAGGCAAGGAATCATTGCGATGGTGATGTCGTGTGTGTATGTGTGTGAAGCTCGCTGAAATCGCGATATCTCAAGAAAGGAGTGACGGACACTTTTCATAGTTGGTATATAGATTCGTCATGTTGAGAGGAAGTGCCCTATTGTTCTTCGTGGAGGTCAAATGTCATTTGAGGTCACCAGAGGCCAAAGACCGAAAACCTTGAAATCGCGATATCTCGAGATAGGAATGACAGACACTTTTCATATTTGGTATATAGATTTGTCATGTTCAAAGGAAGAACCCTATTGTTTTTGGTGGAGGTCAAAGGTCATTTGAGGTTACCGGAGGTTAAACTGCGAAAACCTCTTAAATAGCTTGTAATCGCGATATCTCAATTAAGGAATGATGTACACTTTTCATATTTGGTATACAGATTTAAGATTTGTCATGTTGAGAGTTGAGAGAAAAACCCCAATCGTGTTTTGGTGGAGGTCAAAGGTCATCCGAGGTCACCAGAGGTCAAAGACCGAAAACCTTGTAATCGCGATATCCCAAGATAGGAACGACCGACGCTTTTCATATTTGGTATCTAGATTTGTTATATTGAGAGAAATAACCCTATTCTTTTTGGTGGAGGTCAAAAGTCACCTGTTGTCATCCCAGGTTAAACTGCAAAAACTTTGTAAAGGACTTGTAAATACGATATCTCAAGTTAGCAATGATGGACAGTTTTTATATGGTATGTAGATTTGTCATGTTGAGAGGAATATCCTTATTGTTTTTGGTGAGGGTCATAGTTCATCTGAGGTCACCAGAGGTCAAAGACTAAAACTGTATCAACATGACGTATGAAGATGGGAAGGATAATAGCTATTCACACTTTGTGCTTTTATTTGTCATATTGAGAGGAGGAACCCTTTTGTTTTGCTGGAGGCCACAAGTCATTTGAGGTCACCAGAGGTCAAAAGCTGAAACTTTGTAAACATGACATTACAAAGGAGAAAGCACAGATAAATATCTTCTAAGACATTTTTTTGAACTTTTTTTGTTAAGTCTTGGTGGGGTTTAGAGGTCATGTGAGGTCAGCAGGGATCAAATTGTGAATGCATTGTAAAAATAATGAAGTCAAGAAGTATAAATCTAAGGGATGAACCTCTGTGTGACAAAGCATCCCCCTTTCGGCAAGGAATCACTAAGCCTTTGGGCTTTCTGGTTGAAAAACAGTTATTGCATAGGAGATTTGATGGTCGAAGCGCAACACACATCATTGTAGCATTATTTTGAAAACTGCAGTTATTAGTTGCACGATAGTGTAAAACATCTGCGTATCATATAGCGACATAAGTGTAGGAACCGAAGCCGGGGTCTAATGCCCATCAGTCACAAATATGGGGGTAAAGGACGACCACTTATTTGTAAATTCTGTGAAACGTGTCAAAATTATATAACGTTCTAAACATGTATTTCTCAAAACTGGACAAACGTGGTATCAGATTGCTTCTAAGGACGCTGAAATTTTCTTTTGTTTCAAAGGGGGATTTATATTACCCTAAGACCCCTCCACCAATACGGCGTTTTGAACGTTACAGCCCACCCCTCGCCCAGCTACCGTGACGAGCAGTTTTCTAGACCTATGATATTGTAATGGGCCGCCGGAGCCAAGGAATAGTCAACTTTGTTTCAAAAAGAACTTTACAGAGGTGGTATTTCAACTAACTAAAAACTTTCCAACAAAAATGTATCTTCTTAGTTTGTTAAAGTGCCCCTTTTAAGTGGACCTAACGTCTAGAATTACAAGAATATATATTTTAAGGTTGGAAAAAGAATTTCATTCTTTCAACTCCCATTTTCATAGCTTACTCCGTTGCCGAGATATAAAATGCTGAAACGTGTTCTCTTAATTTGAAATAGTCGATTGCGCAATAATGTGTGATGTCCTTCTTGTAAAACTCACATCACCTGCTTTTGTTTCCTTTTGTAATTAAAGATGTTTATATGACCTTGAAACATGAACTGTTCCCTTGCATGACATTTTGTACGGAAAGGTCTTATACAGACAAGTCACCCTGTGACAGTGAGAGAGTGATCACATTTTGGCACAAGGTGCAGAGGCTTTCGAAAAAAAAGAGAAACAAAGACAATAATTTGAGCAGTACAAGAATGACATCACAAACTATTGCGTATGTAATCTACCATTTTAAATTAAGTAAATAAGCTTCAACATTTTAATCACAGCTAAGAAAATCATGTCAATATGGGAGTAGAACCATTTTAATGCATTTCTCAAGCTTTCGCAACATATATTTTGGAATTTTAGACTTTAGGTACACTTTAAGGAGGGTACCTTTCTTTCAAACACTTTTTTCATTTCTTTTGTGTATGCATGATTTTAAGAATGCTGTAAGATTCACTGTTTGTTTTTAATTGTTTTGAAAGGTAAATGCTTCTTTACAATCTATTTTAGTCTCAATTTCTTCCATTCCGTCTGCAAATTAGTTCCAAAGACTAAATTTCTCGAACTTCCTACTTTCTTTCTTTTCGCCTACGCCCCACCTAGTTCCGCAGAACTTTATGGGCGGGCGGTTTCATAGTAAGGCTAGAAGATGAATAAACTTCCTACTCTGGACACAGCATCTACTGTGTAAATAAGTGCCAACGAGACAGAACTACGAATCTGACATTTTATCTTGTGTGAATGACCCCCATTTAGGTACTAAGAAGTTGTAGAGGTTGCCGAGACGACTGGAGGGACGGGGTGTAAGGGAGGGCTGGTCACGACGTGATGACTCTTTTATTAAAATGAGAGTGTATGTGTTGGACTGTTGGAACACATGGAACCTATGGAATGAGCAACAGATTTTAAACCCATGTATACATCTGGACTCCAAAGTTGTGATAGATATTGGGCATTGATTCAAGCGTGTACGGGGCATGAATGTTGTGATACAGTTTTATGGAAGATTCTTTGGGAAGAACACACCAGATCAGGAGAACTTTTGAAATTCGTCTTACTTTGTTATTTTGTTGGGTCATTCACATTAAGCAGATATGGTTTATTTGATTGGCCTTTACTTAAGTTACAAGAGGTCAATTGGTATCCAGTCATAAACCAGATTTTAATGATTACGCCATGCATACAAACGGAGCCTGGGCAGATGGGAAATGGGAGTAAAATACAGTTATAGCGCTAGCGCTAAGTTAGCAGGCAGTTTTTATTAGCATAGCACCAGTTGTTTATACTCCCAGTTCCCATCATGCATTGTAATCATCAAAGTCTGCTATTTCATGCCACATCTTTTATGAAGGTATAGGCCTTTATTATGACCGCAGATTTTGATGTGGGCAAGTGCAAATATATCGGCTATACTTAAAAGATGTGCTATTTGCTTTATTTTTAACTATATAAGAGAAAGTGTACTTACCTATTTGGATTATTATTTGGTTGCCTCTAAGATAATGAACAAATCTTCAAGTGAAATATTTATAAAATTCTATCTGTGAATGAAAAATGGTTCATATCTTTAAGAGAGATTTATTCCTTACATAATAGGTAAACATAGTGTAGACGGACTGAATAAAAAGGGTGTGTCTTCCCAACCCTATTTTAATACGAACGAAAGAAAATGGTGTTACACTTAGTCTTATTACATGGTTATTTTTATGCCATTTGATGTGAAATGTGTGCCAACCATCTCTGCAAGCTAGAAGCCGGGGAAGGGGCGGCGCCGCAAAAGTTCACCCCTAAAAAATCAAACATTACCATTGCCTTAATGCATTTTAGTATGTCTCACCACTAACAAATGTTTTCCCGAAGCTATCTCGTCCCATTTGGTACGTTGTCTAGCTATGGGCCTGCAGCTACGCAGGCCTACACCATCACCGTTATCATCATCGTCACGGTTATCGTCATCGTCACGGTCATCGTTATCGTCGTCTTCATCTTCATTATTTTTGTCCGTATATTTCGTATATCGATGTTTAACGGTAGATGCAATCATCCACTTGGAAGTGTTGTCCGCCTGCATACCAGTGATAACTTCTACATTCAGTGAGGCAAATTAATTTGAATATAATGCAATGTCACATTCCGTTTACTTTCACATAAATAGTATCAACCACCTCTATTATCAGCCAATGGTAATCAATTTTGTTTAACTACAAACCTCTTCATTCTTTTTGTCACAATGTTAGGCCATCGTGAAGCAATTCAAATGAAAAATGTGAGATTCGTAACATATTTACAAAGCACGTACCTGTATATGTATAGCAGATTTATGAGTTTAAACTAAGTATGCTGAAACACAATGACTCATAAATAAGAAAACCTCAGTAGTTATTCGAAGTAACCTCACTTGAAAGGATGGAGGATAACATCAGAAAAAAAAAACATGTAAGTAGCTTTGCTTCGAAAAGAAAGAGTTTAGCGACCTCGTTAAATCTCTTGACTCTTTTAAGGAAAGAGCCGAGCTTGGAACGTATATGGTTTTCGACTTTCAATATGAATTTAAGTTATGGCGAAAATTTGTAACATTGGGATTTGTCGAATTAAGTCTAAAACAGTAGATGAAATATTTGCGAGCAAAACAGGAAAACAAAATTGTACGGATCAAATCGATTGCCGAGCCGACGAAGTCGGTTGCACGACTGACTGAAGCCAGTAGCGTAACTAGGGTGATAGAAGTGGGGGGCAGGGATGAAAATAAGGTAGGCCTAAATATCTGGCCTAAAACTTTTCTCTTATCCTGGTGAAGAGTCTAAGAGGAGGAGGGCTAGCTGTAAAACGGTGTAAAAATGTTTCAATATTTGGGGGTATACTTCATTACCCAAAGGAAATACTGCATGCAGGCTCAGCCAGGGATGGTACTTGGATTCACCGACATGGGGGGCCAAGCGCTCTGACTAGGGGCCAGCTACTCTAAGCCCCGAAGGAAGCAATAGGTTGCCTGAATGATGCCGATCGGAAAATATAAGGCGCGCGAAGCGTACCGAAAACATTCGGATTATATTGCAAAAGATTTCATATTTTCGTTTTCATTAAGAAAAGTTGAAAAAGTTTGGGTTTTTCTTAAAAAAATCTGCCCTTCTTAAGAGCAAACCAAAAAATTTGATGGTGCGACTGCATGGTCTTCTTCGGGGAGTACAATTTTCATCTTACCCATTTAGGCTCCCAGACAAAACTGAAAAACCTTTTTCCTTATAACATATATTTTCCATGATGGTCAGGTTGAAAAATCTTCCAAAAGATAGGAAAAAGAGGTTAGAATTTCGCAACGGTTCATTTTCGTGTTTCTATTGAATCACGACTTCAATATTTGTGGAACCTTTAACGTTGAATGAATCCAGTATATTGGAAATGGTAGGCGTTACTAACAGCTAGATAGAACTGAAGATGAAAGCGCACGTAGCGCGCGAAAATTGTTTGAAGTTATAGAAAGAATTGTTACAGAATTTACTGCCTACGGGCCTGATAAAGTGCCATGTTGAATACTTTCTAAGCATATTAAATATACGATATGCCTATTGAGTTCCACAGTCGGCGGAGGTACCGACAAGATCAGCAAATGTACCGACAGACCATCCCAGGACGACACGTGGGGGCGACAAACCCCCTCCCCCTTACGTTACGCTACTGACTGAAGCCCCATCGGGTGGACCAGTTAAACAGCCGACTTTACTTTTTGCTAACCTCACTCGATTCCGTTGGTTCAAAAGCGTTCAAGACTCCACGTAGTTCAGTTTGAGTCAGTGTGCGTCTCTATAGACCTTATGCATATGACCGGATATAGGACAGAAAGGGCGCCCTCGGCAGAGATAAGCAGGTAACATTACAACTCATACACAGATGCAAAAGCTTATTTTTTTTACCTGTCGGATACGCACCGAAGTTTTTCTGGGCGTGCAAAGATTACGTCGTCTGTACAGGATGTGTAACAAAGTCAAGAACCTCATTGGCCCGCTCATATGACGTCTGTGACGTCACTGCATATGGTCTATGAAATCCGACTTTACTAAAATAATGGAAAATATTTTAAATTAAGTCGTGACTCACACCTATGCAGTTCTACCACAAAAAGGAAAGAAAAGAAATAACTTTGACAATATAAAGTAAAAAATCTTTAGCCATTCATTCCATGCTCCGACCTAGGATGGAAGTGACAGGGAGTGGAGTTACAATAAGACCCGATCAATTTATGATATCAAGAGCTGAGATTTATTACAAGAACCCTCCTCAGAACTGATGACCCGATTTGACTCAAGTCCACGAACATTCTCAAGTTTTGTTGGGTCGATAAATATTAGATAGTGTTTCGGCTCCATGGCCTGGCCATCTCTATCATATTATGGAATCACAGCATCAACCTCTTTAAATCGACTTGTACCTCTTTAAAACGTCATATCACTTCTAATCAACACGTACCAGTAAAAGACTTAACAGCCATATCAACTTTATTCGATATTTATATCCATTTTAATCTCCATATCATCGTTAATCGACATATAACCATTTAAAACACATCATTTTAATAAACACTCACTTACAGACTGTACCTTTGGGAGCAATATATTTTATTACACGTACACCGTTTTAAATCGGTACTTTGTACTCTTGTATTACATTCAGATTTAAGTTGGTGTGTGTTGTCCATTTATATGCCTATAAGACTGGTATGCGTCTCTTTACATTGGCACACCCCGAGTATACCCCAGGTAATATAGGTCGATTCATGTGGTGAATTCTCTCGATGCTGTATCGATACCACTCGTGATTCGAGTGCCCGGCAATTTATTCGTTTACCATCAGTCGTGTGTGGTAACAGCCAGATAATGAATTCCATTCACCCCCCACTCAGAATTTTCGTTTATCAAAGTTTAAATATTTACATATTACACATGGGGTTTTCCCATGAAAAAGTCTGCGGAACACACCAGTCGATATTGAATCTGTAAATACTATCAGCAGATTATAAAATATAAAATGTCTATACCTGTCATAAACTATGTCACGTGTACAATTATATGGAAGAGTAGAAGGCATATAGCACTGAGGAGTTACTCCTTTCACAAACTGACAAAAAGCTGCAAATTGACGAGAGAAAGTAACAGTAACATGGTAAAATTCTGAATTTTGTCATTTTGACGAGGTGCTGGATTTTAAAAGGAGTCTTCTCATATCAGACAGTTCCACTTCTCCCAAATAAGTTAGTCTAGCCCCATCCATAACTCTTTAGCTTGTCCTTTGTGCAAGCACAAACAGTATATCCTGGTGAGTATACAAGGCCCTAATGTGTAATAAAACACTCTCTGTGCATGCTGTGTAATATGAGCTGCTGTGCATCCTTTGAAATTTTTAACTCTGATGTCAATCAAAGAGTAGTCTCTACGCCTCCTGTCAATCGCTTCGCGACCTTTTAGCTAAGATCATGTGTAGTATCTGTTGTTTTTAGCCATGTACGGGAAAGGCCATGCAAGACAGACCCATGATGTAGATGGAGGTCTGAGACTTGAAGGTTGGTCAGGTAAAGTTTGGTGAACCTCAGGCCCGTAGGCGACAGGGTACTGAAGAGGGGGCGAAATGGCTTCCAGGAGGGGTGAAAAAATTTTCGGGGGAGGGGGGGGAATGTGTAAAAATTTATTAAGTCAATGGCAACTTGAAACTTTCTAGAGGGGAAACAACTTTTCAGGGGTCTTGGCCACCTGCACCCCTTGCTACGGGCATAGTGACCCTTCTTGGGACTGAACGCAGCTTCACCAGAAGAGTAAATGTTGTACTCGATTTTCGCCATCTTTCCTCATCGACCGTTGGCGCCTTGAATATAATAATATAATGAAAGCTTGAAATTTACCCCCTCCCCTTGTGTAATTATACCCACAGTCTAGTCAATTAACATTCGTCCGGTCTTGATACTTTTAATTCCGGGGCGTGTGGCGATCGACTTGTTTTCAGATAAGCATAACCAGTGACGTAGGTCCAGAACCACATCATTCCCAGTTCCGTCCGTGGTCGGTTGTTAAAAAACCGTCCGTGGTCGGTTGTTATTTTTTAACAACCACAAATACAAAAAAAAAAAGAAAATGTGGAGTTAACTTGAACTTTCTTTGATAAATTTCCCTTCTTATAGTGTTTCTTCACTGATATTGCAAATGCACGTGACACGTGACAACCAAGTCAGCCATAGTGGACGTCAAGCTTATCGTCAACAACATGTCCCGCTGTGTGCAAATGAATTGGTCAAATGTTAAAACGCTTCGTTTATTATTTGTAAAGAATGCTTTCTTGATGGTAACGAAATTTTGTTGCGTAATCGTCAAGGAAAATCACAGAGCCAACAGTTTTATTATCGATTTCCAACAAATGTACAACGTAGAGCTAGATGGGTTTCGGGCTGAAATTCCAAGAAATATTGAATTCGGAAGGCCACATACTAAATAGCCTAGTGCTCACTTTATATCCGGTGACGGCGGTGAGCAACTAAGATATTAACAAAAGAATTTTTTTACAACGATCTTGATATGAAGCATTTAAACGGAACACGTTTAGCCTATTTTTGTTCGAAAAAAGAACTTGGAAGGAACAAAACATTTCACGCTTTGGCGGATACTGTGTGTACTCTGCACAGTGTAGGTCTTGCGCTTGCACTTAATTCGAAGTCCAAAATGGTGGTACATGTAAAATCGAGCCCATTATGACGTCACTCTTGAAGCACATCTATACCCATTGATACTGTCGGAATTATTTGAAGGAAAACTGCATTTACTCCTCCCATTTATGCCTTGGTATTCTAATTTATGATTGGCTCTTAACAGTCGGGTGTCTGACGAATTGTTGAAGTCATGCAAAATAACTCTTAACTTGGTTTGCCTTGAGTTTACCATATTTCTACGCTGAAACATCATGAAACCGATACTTCTAGGGGATATGAGAGGGTGGGAGTGGAGGGGTATTTATAACACTGACTTGATGTGTCAAAACAACAAGCTTGTAGCCAAGGTGTGGGCAAGGGAGCAAAGCCTCCCTGAAAATTTTTTCGATCCCCTAGAAAGTTTGAAGTTGCCATTGACTTAATACATTTTACATACTAAGCCCCCCCCCCATGCCATTTTGCCCACTTCAGTACCTTATCTAGCCCCGGGCCTGCAAAACGAGTTTAACACGCATGCGTATTCCCTTTAGCTTCCGGTCACGGTGGATAAGCATTTGACCATGAGTGTTTCTGATAACGTTCGTGAAGCAGAAGGTCCGTTTTTCTCGATCGCTCGTTGGTTTTTCTCAGCAATAGATTCTACTGCAAAAAAAGAAAAGAAAATGCTGAATCTTTGTTTTCCTAAGTTCCCTAATCTTCCGAGCTTCGAGCCTCCCAAAATGTTGATTTTTCCCAAGTTTTGACGTTTCGATTGGCGCTGCGACAGCCAGCGGTACAAATTTAAATGTATATCAACAAGCAAAAGCCTTACACCCTAATAAGTCTGACATGGTTTCTTAAGGCCCACACAGATCTCACTGTTTCACTGACAACCCCTCCCGCCGAATTCCATAGAATGACCTCACTATATACAATGCTTCGCTGTCATGGGAACATTGAGGCCCGTAGCCACGAATTCTGACAGGTGTAAGGGGCAACGGATCCGCAATGGGGGACAGAGACAAAGGCTGTTTTGTGCTTAAAATCGTTGTGATGATCCATTTAACGGATAAAGGGAGGCACCAAAGTCTATACAGGGGTTGGGTTGGGTGGGGGTGTGGGAGACCCATATCAGCCTAGCTCGTGATCCATACCAACCCACTTCACCATTTTCTCCCACAAAGCATACGCCTTTTACAATTTAATATGTAAACTACATCGCTACTTGAGACAAATACTGGACTTTGGGTTTACAATATCTATCAAGAACAAATGTTACAGATTGGAAAAATTCAAAGTCCAATTGAATGTTCAAATAGAACAATATCCTAGAGACAGAATGGATTCGTTTGCTTTACTCTGAGGGTACTTATCTCTCGCTTCTCCGAAATATTGTTAGGGACTCGTATAAATGATTCCTGTAACAGCAAAAGAATGAAGGGTAGAACATTTTTATACTGACGAGGTTTTGAAGAACACATTTAGAAACGCCTGGAGTCTAGTCAAAGAGCATTTTGTCACAAGTTCTATAAGCCAGGGTCTCACCACTAATTAACGACGGAAGTGGTTAATATTCTGACTACCTGTTGTGTTCTGAAATCGTTAGTAAGCGAGGATTATACTCATATATGAAATTGCAGACTCTTACCGAAACGTGGAAAATTTTTATTGCCATGAGGGGACATGTTCCCGTTGATGTAATTTAACAGTAGCTTGTTTATACAGACGTTAAACCTATTCAAAATTTACAGAAGCCTGCGGAATTATAACGTCATCTTTCCACTAACTTTTTAGTGTAAAGTTTTTTGTTTTATGGAGTATCAACATTATCTGGATACACTGGGTTACAGTCATCTTACAAATCAATGTAATTTGCCTACTCACATCCATGTGGTGGAGACGGAATCAGTAATGTGGATCTGCTAGAGTGCACCGCCTCTGACAGTAACCTGCTTTACAGACCTATATATATTTCAGTTCATAACAAAGACAGCAAAGATGTCGAATAATCACTATTCTAGCAGTTTTTACGCAGATCAGAGAGGCGATTATCCTGGACCAGGTATCCATGACGGTGGATATGGTATGATGGCGAGTTATCCTTACAGTAATACAAACGCAGGTACGGTTTCAGTTATGCCTTAATTCTAAGGGGAGCCTGTGGAGGGGGTTGTACTAAACTGAACACGGACGTAATCAGGAGTGTCGTGTGTAAAGGCCTGTATACACGAGCAACATTAGTAAAACATTCTCAAAACACTTCACTTGCAACAAACCCAAAACACGCTTG
>WURT03028168.1:0-10980 GCA_009936505.3 Holothuria glaberrima | reverse complement strand
AGAGTGTGTGTCTTTACATGTTGCAACATTATCAAAGTTGCTTATTGGGCTTGCTTTCCATTTCGCTAGCTCCAGGGTAACCAGGCTCAGGTTTGGCACGATTTACAATAATTTCAGATGATGCTGAATTTGCTGTGACGTAAAACATTTTAGATCTTTCCTTCAGTTTGTAAAAGACAAAAGTGTTCAGAAGTATAAGTCCAAACAACAGAAATAGGTAGGTATAAAATACAACAAAAGTTCCCAAAAGACTTACCAACCATGTCTTTGAACATTCCATTACGGCAGAAATTATTACAGATAAGTTCATGAATATGGCCGACGTCGCACTAACGCACCAAATCGAAACGACCTTAGAAACAGATTTCTTCCTTGAGCTGTGTGTCTGATACTTCAGAGGGTTTTTAACTATTCAATAATGATCATAGCTCATTAAAATCGCAGTTATTACACTTGCGTAAAACAATATGAAAATATGAAAATATGAAATATAGCCTCGGCATTATAAAAGTTACGAATGCTGCAATTTATTGTGTCATCCATTGAATATTTAAAATGTCGTTACGGTGCACAACAATAACAAATCAATATATATATAAACAAACAATTCAATCAAGAGGTCCTAAAAGAAGGTTTGACTTAAACAAGTCGAACACTTTTCAAATTTTCTTGCGTTATCAACCACATCATTTCACTGAAGGCAAACGTCCGTTCAAATGGACACCACCACTTAGTGCAATATGCCAGTTTTCCCTGCAATAGCTCAGTCGATATAAGAAGAGCAAAGGTTGCAAATGTTTCAAAAGAAATTGGCATAGTAAGTAACATACTTCATAGCCATCCATTTTAATAAATGTCTCTGTGTAGGATGCTGACGCAGTGAAAATGCAAAATAATATGGTTTGCTCACTTGAGAGCTGCTTTTTAATTTTAAGAAAACCAAAAGACAAAATGGGAAATGAGTTTTTAATTTTTTTATATTTTATTATTATTATTTTTTTTTTGCTAACCGCGACAGTTTCTATATTCCCTGTTCCGTTTAAATAAGACACTAATATAGACGCAGGTATTTCCTGAAATTCTGTAAAAGCAAATTTTTTTACGAAAATTAGCGACAACATTCATCAACACAGAGTACTATGCCTTTCTGATTGCAATATTTAGGGAACGAAAATGAGGAATTCTTAGGAATACAGTGAATGAATGTTCGTAAGGAGGGCGATGTATATGTATTACAAGATATTAGAAAAATTAATAATCAAGTGTATCTCTCAGGGATATGAGTCATCCACCTAAGATGTGTAGTGACCTGGTGAGGTTTCAAACGTTTTGTCTCATATCTTTCACGACGTGACAACATTAACACTGCCATAACCAGTAAGAATTCTGGTAAGCCTTTTTGCCGGTGGCCCCCAAGAAACATATCCTTTTTTCTTACGAACAGCCCGTATAGCTAGACAAGGTACCCGAAACAGGGGTTGCGAGATGCTTGCAAGTGGTTACATTTTAAGGGGGAGGGATATTCTTAAAGACATAAGAGCACTGGGTAGTTTGATTTTATGCGGGGCGAAATTTTTTCTGTGGGATAACCCCCTGCCCCTGCCGCCATGGATACGGGCTTGTTACATAGCCAAACCTAATACTCCATTTTTATGGGCGGCGTTTTTGGGAGCATATGTTTGTAATCCAAATTTTGTATTACTCCTTTTTAGTACTGACAAATGTAATCAATGCTATGCGACTTTTACTACTCACTAATAATAAAGTAGTGTTTGTTTCTCATTTCGTCATTACACAATATCAAATGTGATGCAGATGCTTCATACAACAAATAACATTTTATTTTGTTTAAGAAACGTAATTTTGTGAAATGTAACCATTTTTGTACCTCAATCAAGAGTAGGAATTGCCAATGGATCCTTCATCCCACGTAGATGAAACATTAGGAGATATTCAAACGTCTTCCTAGTTGTTTGCAGAAAATGCCACGAACAGCTTGGCTACTTATAATGATAACTGACTTACTGAAATGTGCACACTATGGATTTACATTTAGCCCACATGGATTTTAAGTAACAGTCACTTTCTTCTTCAAAGTCCTCGATGACTAATAACTTCGATTAAAAATTCTTGAGTAACTAACGAATCTAAAACACAATAGCTAAAACAGTTTACTATTTAAAGCCACATTTCACAAACCAATAATGACAAAAGGTTTTTGCTTAAGCGAATGCTTTTGATCATTAAGTTCGTCGGATCCTTATGTTTTTCCATACTACAGAGCAAATGTGCAAAATCTGGACTCGGTATCTTTTGCAGACTCTCACATACAGAAAGGGATTGACGGCAGAATTGAAGGACAAGAATGCACGAGCGAAGAAGTACCACTCTTCTTTACCATCCCACGACCAACTGTCTGCTATACTCACAAGAAAGAGTATGTGTATCGGCAACCAACAAAAAATAAATACAAAGACTATTGTAAAAAGTTGACGGCCAGCCTTCTGTAACTTAAGCTCATTAACTGTTCCGTGTTGCATAACCTCAAATTGTTGCGTGCCTGTTTCGTGTTTAATATCTTTCATCGGCTCTTTGTAAATCTTTGTATCCTTATCAGGAGCACTCCGCATTGATATTTTAGATTGGGTTGCAACAACCGATATTTCACACCTGTTAAGGTTTGATGTTGAAGCAACATCCCCACCTGTCAATTCTGTCTCTGTGTTGGAGATTTCTTGTATATTACAGTTTGTCTTTTCTTCTTTGTGTATTGTTTTAGTTGTAAACTGTTTGGATCGAATGGCAAGTTTTATATAGATAACCAAATTCAGGAAAAGAAGAATGCCAATGGGAATCAGATAGTCGTAAACAAATAACACAAAAATATAAACACCATACAAAATATTAGGAATCCTAGCACAACCGTCAATCTCCAACACATTGTTAAGGCAAGCCGAAGTAATAGCGCTTATCAAGGTTGGGAAGAGGTTTATAATCCACGCTGGTATTATTGTGTACCACAGCCTCTTTGTTGTAGTTCGTGTGTTGTACTTTATAGCATCTGAAACAAGTTGGTAACGGTCAAAACTCATAAGCATGGTTAAAATAGCACTTGTATAAAACAAATACGACGTCGTAAATAGCCACATGATGAATAAATACGGATTGACTCTTACTTCAACAAAAAGCACGTACAGACTGAGTGGGTCTGCGACTGCACCAACAAAAAAGTCTGCAATCGCAAGATTCAAGACATAGGTGTTAAACGGAAACTTTCGAACTTCACTACCGGTGACGTATGATAAAATTATCAAACCGTTTCCACAAACAGAGATTAATAGTACAACACCATAAAAAATTGATAATAGAACCGTACCTGTTGGAAATAACGTTTGTGAGTAGATCAAAGATAAGTTACGCAATGATACATTTCCACATGCCCCATTATCGCACAGCTTTCCAGTTTCCATTATGAGTTCTCGGCGAATGCTATTAAATATTAGAGATCCGAGGTAGTGTCAATAAAATAAACTTGCCATTTTCACTAAACATGCAGTTTTTAACATGCAAGTTTTTAATAACTCCAATACAATGAGTTTCACAACTAGATCTAAAAGAGAGGAAACATTTTAAGCAATCTGCAATTTGCCGTGCTAGGATCATTTATCAAGTTGATATTAGAAAATCATTCCCTTTCTTCACACAATAATGTCTTCTACAACAGAATTACCGGAAAGAACGCTGGGTGCCAAATCTTTAAAACTGTCGATAAACCACTAGCTTCTAAATGTTTACCCACAATTGTACTTCTGTTCCTTGAAAATTCTGGCGTTTCTCTTCACTGAAAGCTAATTAATTCCCGCAGAGATTGTGATACTCCCTCTCGTGTTAAGACAGGAACTGTGAAACTACTCCAGACAGCTTTTGAAACTTTCTGACCAAAATTCGTCTAAACAATAAACGCAACTCCTAGAAAGATGTCTCTATCACTGGCGGCTTTCCATGGAAGGAAATGATCTTCTTTGTTGCGCAGAGAAGGTGCACAAACAACAACTTTCCAATCTACTGCTTGGAAAGAAATCAGCGTCAAAACTTAAACAATTAAGCAATATGGAAAAGTGTATACTTTAGAAACATTTTTCATAACAACTTCAAATAAAAATGACGACATGATACCGTCGTCTACAAATAATTATTTCCTAAACGTAATTGATGCAAAGTTAAAGTACGGTAATAGTTGACCTGCTGACCTATACAGTCTGCCTTATATTATATGTAGTTCAAAATATCTCTCTCGGAAATGGCTTTATTTCAAAGGCGTAAGTTACTTTCACCTCATTCGCTGTGAATACCAGAGCTTGACGTTTCAACTGCATGCTTGGCGTAGAACTACTTTAAGACGTGAGCTGGTTATTCCTAAAATGAAGATAAGTAGTATCACAAAGTTAAAAGTGCAATTTTATATCTTGGAACAAAATTATTTTGAAACTTTGGCGACTTTGTTAAAAAATTACCATTTTGTTTAAATAGCATTTACAGAAATTCCTTTATCAATTGCGTTTTTCATTTCTTTCTTTTTAATTTGGTTTGAATGTCCATAGTTTATCGGGTGCACTTCTGACGTTCTGTATAAAATTCTTTCATGTTAAATCATAAAGGTCAGTTAAATAAATAAATTCTTACATTTTGAACAAATCTCTTCACTTGAGAAACCATGTGAAATATTTGGTCTCTGTATCTTTGACACACCTTCATAAACAAAACGGGTTAATTGCTGAATTAGCAGCTAGAAATATGTAAGCAAAGTAGTACCACAATTCTTTGCCATCCCATGCCCAACTGTTAGCAGCGCTCATTAACAGGAGTAGATGCACTGGCAACCACCCAGGGCCGTAGCTAGGGTCATATGTTTGGGGGTGAGAAGGTCCCAAATTCCGAGTGGCTGGATATTTTTTCCAACTAAGCGGCAGCGTGCAAAGTGCAGTATTTTACGCACCCTACGTTTTTTGTACACATCAGTGGGGATCCTTCCTTTGTCACTACATAAAGGTGCCGTCCTGAGGAGAGTGTCTTAAGGGAGGGGTGTCTCCCCTTCTAGAAATTTTTGGTAATGTAAAGGTGCTAAGATGCAAAATGGTGCTATCTTTGGGACATTTTTGAGCTGCTCACATTAGGTGCAGTGGAACGCATGGGCATTGCCCTTTTGTTGGAGATTATACGGATTCTAAGTGATGGTGTCAACACGTTCAAGTCAACTCTTAAGCTTCACTGTAAATCACTTTTCAAGAATTCCATAACCAGATAGCGGAAACAGACAACTAGCTCGGCAAGATACTGATACTGAAATAAATTTCATTCAGACGGGATATTGCAAAATGCACTCGGGCAATCTAATTTTGTATCTGTTCAAACTGCTTATTCCATCCAGGTCGAACGATAATAGAAAACAATGTTTACATTTTTATCGCACCAACTTCTAGGCAATCCCAATTAGTTTTTTCCTTGATCGGAGAAAAGTTGGCCATGAGTACCGCCTTATTGCCCATTCTAACCACAATTCCACTCGTTTCTTATTGTCAGAGGTGTATGGGTTTTGGAAGCCCCTTGCATAATATGTCAGTCTAGTTTAATGAAATTAAATATATATTAGGTAGTTGCAGTGCTATAGCCACCAAAATGTCGGGTCCTTTTAAATCTTTCATCACGCTGACTCATTAAGAAAAATGAATGTTTTGAGTGGCCTTCGTTCTTGCTTATCATTGTTAGGCTAGCAATCACAAACGTGTTACATAACTTTCCCCTAGAAGGGAGAATATCCCGTACTGCTAATTACAGGGTAAACACATATTACTTTTGCTCAATGATGAAACCAACGGGGGTCGACTGGAGTCGAACAGGCAATCTTTCGATGACAAGTCCAACATTTTAACCAATAGTCCACCAAGCTCTCAGTATTCGCACATTCTGTACGAAATATTTGTATGATTAATAGATTCTCGACCATTCGTTTCCCTCCTTATAGCGTGAAACCAGCATTCCGTCAGATCTTTAAAGGAGCTGAAAATGTACAAGCCACGAAAAAAGATTTTTCATTATTTTTCTTCTCACTAGCCCAAAAGCCAACAAAACTTTTTCTTTGATTAAGCATCAAATATAAATTGACCACAGCAGGAAACATGAAAATTTCCAAGAGAGCTTGATGACAGGAAATTACCGGACACTTCTTCTATCAATGTGCTCAGTACATGTAACACTCGTTCACATTCACAGAAATACCCCAGTGCTATATAGGTTTAAAGCGGGCATAGAGATAAACGATTAAAGTGAAAGATACATTAGATAAAACATTTCATAATCAAGCTTTAATTTTCCCTTCTAGAATAGTCATCACAACATTTCAAAACTAACATCAAAATGTCATATTTACCTTGAATCTTCTAGACAGAAGTGTAGGTGTGGCGACAGAATTTGCCCGACGGGAAAGACTTCCCTCCGGGGGCAGCGACCCCAAGCCCCGAAGGTCCGATGCCGTCGAGAGGCTGATGAGGGGGGATTTGAAGAAAACCTGTGTACTAGATTATGCCATTGCAGGGCGTATATTGCATAACATTTGTACATACTAGAGTAACATAGTTCCGCGCTGATTTAATGTTTTTCTAGAAATCCAAAGTGTGCAATGGCAAGGTTGCGGAGAGCGCAGACGTGTTTGGTTAAGACTACACTAAAAAGAATTTGTACTTATTTAAAGCTTATTAAGGTCAATTGTCTTGGCAGTTGGACCCAATTGGGCATAACTTACATTGTACTTCCCTCTACAGAGAAAGAGTGTGTAATGATGCTTGACGTATAATACTTTTTGAAATGTAAGCCACGTACTTATGCTAGCTAAACTTGTAGCCGGATGGTCAGGAGATCGAATCCTGGCCGGGTCATACCAAAGACTTTAAAAATGGAACCCACTGCAGCTGTGCTTGGTGCTCAGCATAGGCAATGGAGTAGGGAAAACAAGCCATGGAGCCACAACTAGAAAAAAGGTACTGGCCGGTCCGACTTAAACCATTGGTTGGAACCTGAGCCGTAAAACCTCATCTAACTAACCGTTAACAAAATATGCAAATCTCGGCCTACTGGTAGATGCTCCGAAATACTACCAATGTTTCGGACAACTGACAAAAGCAAGGAAGATAAATCTATAAGGTTTTTGGTAATATTTACAGTCAACCTACTCTTCCATTTTGTGTTAAGGGGGCTTTAATGGTCGCAGCTTCCTTCTACTTTCAGAAAGTTCTCCTTGAGTGAGGTACCTTTTATATGTTGTAACGTATTTTAACTTCAGTAAGTAATCTGCTTTTTGTTATCAATGATTGATAAGCTGTTCCATCTATTTTACTGTGCCCTTGGTTGATAATATAGTGACTAAGGACTACTGGGGAGGGGGATTTAAATGATCATACACTATCCGAACAACTACACTAGAAAATGCATCATGGCTGCTGGTATGCATCCAAAAGTGTGTTGTTAGCTATACCAATACAACTACAAATTTACCACAATAGTTTAGAGTTTAAAAGTTAAATATTTTGTCCTGTTATTCTTTGGTTCAAAATTTTACGTCCAGTGCTATCAATGGGTTGACATTCTTGAAGCACAGTGTCAGTGTAAATGTGTCTGTCAAGACTGAGTTCTAATAAAATGTAGTGCAAAATATTATTCAAATAAATTTCATTCTATAAAAGTCTGCTGACAGTGAATCTGACTCAAAGAATAGTTGCAGCCTATTTATGGCCAGTACCGATTCCATGACTTCTCTCTACTATTTTTTTTGTAGAAAACAAAAACAGACTTTACTCGGGGAATGGGGGACTAGACTCCAACCTCGGGTGCTACAACTCTTGAGGAACAGTCTCTAACATAAACAAAGAAGCGTATTTAGTATTGTATGTGTTTTTCTGTCAATTTAACGACCTTGATGTAAATTGATTAGACAAATAAATGATGGTATTGTGGCATTTCTGCTGTCAACAGTTTTGGGATTTACTTTTCTTCAGAATAGCTGACTAGCAGTCTAAATTAACACCTTTCTAAAAAAATGAGAATCACTAGCAACGAAAGCTAATTTTTTTGTCGAAAGCAAATGATTTATAGAACAGGGAAGTGTTACTCCCTGAAAAGACAAGCAAAACTTGTCAAAACTATGTTGCATGCAACAATTTATTTCGGGGCCTTTATTTGATCAATCATGGAACCTGAACACATTCTTGGTATTTGAAAATGCTTGCAAACGTCGTGTGAGGGACTTGAGGTTAGTATGGTAATACACAGTAAATCACATTCCCTTTGCCCTGATCTTAGTTACCTTAATCAATAACATATTGAAGTCAACAAAATTCATAATAATGTTTCTTATACAAATTGTAATAGATGCCGACAGAAAACGTAAGTGAGTTCCATCTGTCATAGTATGCGAAGTGGTCTAACTACCTTAAAACGCTGAAAAGCCCGTCGTATGGATAAATCATCACCGGTTTCAATTTTCCAAATTTCTGTTATTGCTCAAAGCTTTCCTTTTACATGTGAACGTGTAGGGAATCAATACTAGTCTTTTTAGTCATGGCAGAGACAAAACACCTCTTCAAAGCCGTGTCTAAACCCTTGCTTATCTGTTGTAACACGAGCTTCGATAGCCACTGTATATATTCCGAGCCACCGTTCACACACCTTGGCCTCACCAAGAAATTTTCTTTCCTGATGTTGCTGAACTGTGGTGAAACTTTTTTCTCCATGGTGTCACTGACAACTACTGTTTGATTGACGATGAAAGGATTGACACTTAATTTTGTAGTTATTTTTCCGAGAAAAGGAAACACACCTACGACCTTACTTTGGTAAGGTGATGAACAAGCTACCATGATTCAACATCCCGAAAAGACACGGTGAAAATCATTTTAAGCAAATGGACAAATAGTAACAAAGATTATTCTAAAATATAAAGTAGCAACTTAACACAACAAATCATTCAAATGAGATAACCACTAAATGAAATACAATGCTGTTAAACGTGAATATGATATAGCAAAATCATATTTTTATGGATTTCTGTACATGCCTTATCTTATAGAAAAAGATAGATAGAGATCAAGAGGTCTATAAAAGTAAAAGTCTAACTATTAAACTTAGATATTGTAGAACACCTTTAACTAACATTTAAAATGGATTTTCCGTTTGTAAGAAATAGGCTTTCAGCTATTTTAAAAATAAGTTTGATCTTTCTGGTTGATGCGATCCATATATTAAAACGATATTGACAAAAAAAACTGGTGAGTGGGAGGGTAGATACCACGTTATTCGTTACTCTTGTTTCCGTCCAGTTGAGTTCATGGCATGGTTTTTGGTTCTCATAACCAACTTTTACGTGGTAAATCTTCAACGTAAGGGTGAAAATTTACAGGAACTTGAAGAGTTCTACTAACGTTACACACATTTAACACACAGTTGAAGACTATTTGAAATCGGTACTCCGAAATCCATGAAATTTGAATCAAAACGTGTAAAAACGAGGCCCAGCGAAGTAACTCTCTTACACTTTGTTTTAAAAGGTTCAGACTAACTGATCGAATGTTACATGTCACCGGTTGTTTGCCATAAATGACAGACTCCTTAAAACTCAGAAATTCGGCGATGGAATTTTAGCCCCTTATTCACTGTTAAACATGGTGTACTCTACATAGTTTATTAGGAGACTTTCCCAACAGCAAAGCTTTTATTTGTTCTTCATATCTCTCACTCGTAATAATGTACAGCAGATGATTGATGGCGGGATTTTCAAACAAAATGCTTTGACACACGTGGGCCCAAACCTCCTTGTCACCCTAGTCCCATCTGGTAAAGCCTCCGACAAGCAGAAACAGTTGGAACGGCATCCAGCAAATCAGAAAAATTACAACAATTAAAAAGAGTTGCTTCCCTGCTGTGATAAGCTAGTGTAAAAGAATAGATTGATTCCCAGTAAAATGATTTTCTCTCACAGAGTCACGAGAGACAGCATGAGATTGAAAACGATTGCCTCGACCGTCTGGAAAACCGATGATATACCTGTTGAGTCACGAGCCGGACCGAGTGTATATTGGCGTTTGTTAAAGCAGATAGTCACAATTGTGTGTCCCCTCCTCTCGCTAATGGAAGGAATTACGAAAACAGTGGATGCGGTTTTGAAGCTAGTGCCACGACAAATTGACTTTGAAAAAAGTCTTTCCATGTTTAAATTTAGGCAATTTCACTTTTCATTATTAAATTATGATTGAGTTTAGACAGATAAGAGACAAAAAAGGAAATAGAAATCGAATAGTGAAACTGAGAATACCTGTTAAGTTAGAGATAAACAACTTGTAGCAACTCTCGGAATAAGATACCAATATGTACAGTAAAACGAGACATGCTGTAGAACCGCAACCGAGGAACAAAGTCGTGGATAAAATTACAATAGTCCTCTTTCTTGAAATTTTCCTTGTGTAACGTAACACATCTGACATTAGAAGGTAGCGGTCGTAACCCATCGAGACGGTTACCAGAACACTCATTAAATAAACACAATAGGTTGGCCACTACAGAACTGTTGTAATTTGGAAGAGCAACTCCTCCTCAATACGCCGAATTACAGTGCTCATTCTAGTAGGAATGGCAGGCAAACCGATCAGGAAATCTGCAATTGCAAGATTCAAAATGTAGATATTGAAGTTTTTAGTGTTTTTCTCTAATTTCTTTGCTCTTTAGAAAAGCAAATATAATGAGGAGCTTTCCTAAAGCAGGCAGAAATGAAAGCATACCATAAACATTTAAAAACAAAATAATGATACTTTTTGCAAAGCTTGACATTAGAGAATCCGCTCCCTTGAAACTTGGACAGACTTATCCTGTCCTTGAAGTCCTTGCTTGTTGAACCACTGACAAAAAGCCACATTGTTGCAGATTACATGGTCCAGT
>WURT03028147.1:0-15427 GCA_009936505.3 Holothuria glaberrima | reverse complement strand
CTGAAATCACCAGTGGCCAAAAAGCAAAATTTCCCAAGAATTCCCAAGGTCACATATGAACACAAAATTGTAACTTTTCAGCACATTAAGATAGCATTCGACCGATGATTGAAAGATATGGAACATCTTGGCATTATTTGAGTGCTTTTCATTGAAACCACAATGCAATTTTTGCATTCTGGTTTTATCAAGTCTCTAATTGTACTAAAACTAAATGTAAGACTACATTTTTCTCATCAGGTGTGAAGGTGTTGTTTCGAGTTGCGTTAGTGATCCTGAAGAGTACCCTCGGCACCCCAGAGAGTCTACGTCGATGTTCTGGTCTCTATGAGAGTATGCAGGTGCTAAAAAACATCCCCATGGAGTATTTACGGGAGGAGTACTTAGTTGAAGAGGTGAGAATCTGCTTTATACCTCAAAACCTCATATTTACATTTGAAACACTCAGTTACCTGCAGGAAGTGCCTGGCAAGTTGAAAGTACAGTGGAAGGATGTCCTCAGCGAGGGCACCATGCAATGTCTGTCTTCCTTGCCTGCTGGTCAAGCAAAGCAGACTTCATCATAGCAGCACGGCTCATAGATTGCTATACCCGGGAGTTTCCAGATAATGCAGGTATTTGATAGGAATGGCACAAGACTCCCACCATGTTTTACTATTAGAAAAACTAGAAGTTTTTGTTGACATTGGACAAGACATTATGAAAAGGCAACAAAATCATAAAAAGTAAAACTTTTGAATTAATTTGAAATGATGAATTGGAAGTAGCTAATATCCATGCCCAAATTGTTAAAATAAAAGTACTGTTGTATACATGGTGGTGTATTTGTTGTTATACATACAAATAATAGAAGGTAATTGAAACAAAAGAATCACTGGTGGTAAAATTGTCATTAACTTTTAAAATAAAATGTCTCAAAAGTGCGTGCAATGAAGAAAAATATCAGCACCTATCTTCAAAGGACTTGATATTTTATGCAGTTGTTAATATGTACTTTGCTGCCCGTCAATGTAACCAGTGTCTGGAAGTGTGTGAGATTAATTGCACAAGGAACCTTCCTATGTAATTTAAACACCCACCTATCATGTTAATGACTTCACTTAAATAAACAATATTGTAATGTACCTAAACATGCTAGATGTATCAACCTTGAATAAAATACTTTTAGGTAAAAAATGACAAATGTCAGTTTAATTTCCAAAATGTAATATCCAAATTTTTAAGGACAGTAGTTGAAATTACCATTGACCAGTACATGAAGGCATTGAGGGGACTTTACTCAGGTCAATCAGATGGGGCCATTTAATCCTATTGTGTGTATCTTTGTTTGGGGGTGGGGATCATGGTTTGAGAGTTATTTTTATCAATTTGCATCAATATCTTACAAATAGCCTTGTAATATGAAAGCTGACTGGTATTTCATCATTGCACATTGCTTACAGTCTGCAGAAGCACGTCTGTAGGTATTCCACATGTGAGTATACTACTAGTGCTGAGGTCTTGCATAGTGGTATTGAAAAATTGATTTGACGATAAAGCACTTCAGTATTTGGTAGTGAAAATCTTAGAGGTTGGTAGTTGTGAATTAAGAGATAGGAAAATCATGAGATTTGGTGAAATGACAGTTGTCAAGGGATACATGTAAGTATAAAATATTCTGATGTATATTGCCTGAAGCAATACTTTATTTTTTGAAAGATTTTAACTAACATGTAGGGGGATATCACTTGAGTATGGAATGCTTGTTTCAGTAAGTCTTTAGAACATCTCTTTTCTTTCTTTGTAGATGTTGAAAATACATGTTTTTGAGCGGGATCTTGAAAGTGAACACTCTTTGACAGTAGCAAGGCAGAGAGCAATTCGATCACGACAACTCTCAAAAGACTCTGCTGCAGATATGCTGAGAAGTATTGAAGCAATGAAAAAGAAGAAAAAGAAAGTTCAGCCACCAAAAAGCAGCCAGTTAGGAGATAATGATGACACAAGATCTATTATTTCATATGCAGGGTACGGCAACGAAAGTCCTATTAGGGAACGAGATAGACGAAAAAAGGAGAAGAAAAAGAAAAAAGAGAGGGATCCTGGAATAGCTATTTATAATCAAAGTGTCAAACCAGCATGGTCTAATCCAGACATAGCAACAACAGAAGAAGAGTATGAAAGAAACTTGAGGGCGCCACAGTATTACCGAACTGGTGGTGAAGAATCAGAACGGAGAAATCATAATGGCGGTCATTCATTAGGTGTTGATAAGCAGACTAGTAAAAGTGAGAGTGCCCTCAATATTGCCGCACTTCATAAGCTTACACGTGAACCTAGCATTGACTCTAGTATACATGAAGAGACTTTCGATTCCACGTTTCCAGATTCAACAAAAGAAACTGTAAAAAATGACGAGGATCACTGGCTAGATACCAGTCCTAGTAAATCTTCAAGTGCAATGGTGGAAGACAGCGATTCATCCTCAGCTGCTGTCCTAGAATTTCAAGATGTAATCGAAGGTGATATGGTGATGTATGTCAGGGTGCCACATGAAAATGCTGGTACTCAGGAATCAGAAAAGAAGCAAGAAATAGAGATTGCTGAGGCCTCAAAGGACTTCCCCTCCCAATACAGATTACAATTACCTGGAGAGACAGACAGCTACCATGATGAGTTTGAGGCCAAAATTGAAAAAAGTATTCTAGACTTGAGCTTTGATGGGGATGAATCTAATCATCGAGTCAGTAGTGTTGAGTCAGACTTCAAATTTGAAAATGAGGCTGACAACAATTTTCAGTCATCGGAAACTCTGAAGCAGAGTGATGATAAAGTAAATGTTGAGACCAGTGGGACTGTTGTGGAAGATGTAGATTTGGCATGCAGCCCCTCACCAAGCAAAGTATCTGATGAAAATATTAACGGCCCTGAGATAAGCATAGATCTCCCAGGAAGTATTGGGGGCAGTATACAGTTACCATCAAATGACGATAGTAATATTCATGGCTCAGAAGAGTTACTCCTGGTTGAAGAAACATTACCACAACAGGATGATTTATTTGATATTGAAAAAAGCTTAGAAGTCTTGCCTCTCTCTGAAACAGATTCAAGCTCAGTCTCAGAGGGTAAGGCTGGGGGTAGTATACAAAATGGCATAAGTGATCAGAGAGGTTCATTGACTGAAGATCTGGAAGATTTAGATAATGTGAGCAGTCAAGTAATTGAAAATGTTCCCCAGATAGAAGTAGTCCATTCCCCAGAAGATGAGGGTCATATACCAGCAAATGGTGTCTTGAAAGGAGATACGTTGGTAGAATATGAGGTGGCCCCAATACCACTGTTGGATAGCATTTCCACAAATCATGAGAATGTGGAACAAGTATCTCAGAAGCCTGTAATCTCTGAAGAATCTGTCCCTCTGCCTACAGTGGGGGATGACCTCAAAGAATCTGCCCCTCTCCCTAATGTGGGGAATGACCTCAAAGAGCATTCCATCCAGGCCAGTCAGGTGCCTATAAATACTCTGTCAAATAAACAAGACGCTAGAAAATCATCACCAAAAGTGAAGGGTCGGTCAGGTAAGAAACCAGTACCACTCCCTAAAAGGAAAGGTTTAGGTAAGGTAGAAGTGAAGACTAAACCAAGCCATGTGGGAAACTCCGTCATCACAGACAAACTGTAAGGGACACTTTCAAAGGTGTGTTAGTTGATATTCCAAATGTGTAAATTCAGCTGCAGAGTATTCCAGTGTAAAATGCGTCTTGAAGCAAACGAGATATTTCAAAAGTATGTTTGTATTGTTCTAGTTGTTTTGGTATGTGAGGTGTATATGGTGAACATATTAATTCCTTTAGACATATGTACAGCTGTATGATAGTATATAAATGATGTTTAGTAATTTTCATACTTAAACCCTAATCCCCTCTTTCCTTGTTCTTTACTTTTCATCTCCTCTCTCCTCCCCATACCCTACCCCTATCAAAATTTCTCCCACTTGAAGTGCTCTTCATATTCTGGATTTAATAAGCTTAAAGACAAATGCTTGTCACCCCAATGTTTTATTTTTAGTATGGGGGTATCAAAATTTTCAGTTGGTGATGACCACTCTTGATTGACATCAAAGTTTGAAAATTCAAAAGATGTAGCATAGCTCACATTCCACATAATGCAGAGAGTTTTTGGATTTCACATTACAGCCTTGGATGCTCACCAGGACATGGCCTGAATCAATAAAATAGGTTGTTGTCTGCACAGGTATGGGAGGAGCTACAAGTTGCTTACTTGAGAGAATTACAACTGTCTGGGATGACAAGAATCACCCTTGAAGTGATTATCACAGGGAAAGACTGGTCGGTTGGTTTTTGTCAGCTGACCATTTCCATCTGCTTATGAAGAGCATTACCCTCATTAGACCTCATTAGACCTCATTAGGTTGGTTTTAACCAATGACATCATCTGGGACAAAGAAACATCATGGCACATCTATGTAGAAAACAAACTGCTGTTTGAAAGGCAACAAAACTTTCCTAATTGAAATTTCAGGGTGTCAGATATGCCCCATTAATGGTGTATACCCAGGACAATGGTCATGGACCAGGTACCCCTATTTCCATATGGCAAAAAATTGGAGCCTTAACTGTATCTATTCCCTGAGGCAAGTAAACTTGTAATTTTAGATCCAGTGGAGATAGATAAAGGCAACTTTATCATTTATCCCCCAGTCAACTTGAAAAAGTTTTGTCAAAACTCATTCATACCAAAAACATAGAGGGAAGTAAAATGTTGTGTGATACAGGTACTGTTAAGTCACATTTGTTTGCTAAAGAAACTGTAGTCAGAGTAGAAAAACTCTTCCTAAAAGTGAAAACAATAACTGTGTGTGGTCTTCGTGAATGACCACCAATCATATGAAATTGTTTATGGAAGAATACCCTTATCAGTGAAGCCTACTGAGAGAGCTTCAAAATAAACCCATCTTGAGACTTCAGTTGCTTTGCTAGCATGTAGTTTGTCATAAGTTAAAGTTTGTTTCTTTAGATACCCTCTTCTATAATAGTGACTTGTATATTTTATTTTTCTACATTCTGTGCTCTATTAGTTCATTTAACATAAGAACACAAAAGCAAAGTTTATATAATGTTAGGAAGTTAACAAAGATACACGAAGATAGTTACTTTGAAGTTTAGGTTAATTACTGAAATTGAATTGAATTAAATTTATTTAACATTTGAGGACAAATTGAAACATGGTGATGGGATTGTGCAATGGCTTTACAAAATGTGAAATGTTATAATAGTACAAAGATATTTCATAGTCAAGTGGATATTGAACATTGGTCAAATTGATCACCACTGACCTCATTCTCATTCTTTAAACAAGGCCTCCAAAAACCCTTCCCTCTGGAAAGTTGAGAGGAGTTAATAAAGCTTACTGCAAAATACATGCCCTTCACATAAAGTACACACTTGGTTGAGGTACATGGTTCCATTGCTCTGGGAAGGACCCTGGAAGCTTTGGTGTCCTAGATGCTCACTGGTGTATAATTTAGCCCATTTTAGAAGATTGCATACTTAAATTTTTTTTTAACCAATCTCATTATTTGAGATAACGTCCAACAATCTTAAGAAAGGGGGATGGGGACAGCAAAGAGGAGTTGGTTTACAAAAAAAATTGCTTGGCTTGTGTGATGACTTGAAAAGTTTGAAAGTTTCTGAAAACTAGCATAGTTTTCCAATGTGCCAGATTTTTAAAATGTTGCTGAGTAGCAACTTAGTAACTAGTACCAGTAGAAGGGAGACTACAATTATCACAAATGCATGGTAGATTTCAAGTTTGCCTTCATGCCAGCTTCATCATCAGCACTGAAATGTGTATAAATATGTTTATGCCATTAGAAGGAATTACATTTCCAATAACAGTTGAAGTAAAACTTCTGTCAATGGTTTAGCACATAAATTAAATATGTGACTGGTATTTCACCCCTCCCTCCAAATGATGGTGTGTGATTATATATGTTACTTTAATTACATAAAGCATTCCTGTGCTTGTATTTCATTTCCATGTTTTCAGAATTGGAGTCGCAACTCAAGATTGTCTTTCTTTAATCTCAATGTAAATGTTGAATATGTGATGCTTGTCATTATTTTAATCTTGCCATGGTTAGGTGTTTTTTTCTTTTTGCAATTAAATGTCTCCAATTTTCGGTATCACTTTTAATGAACTTCTTTGAAATTTTTCGTTTTTAGCTGATTAATACATTTTGATATGGTTTTGTCATATGTTGTCATCGGATGATTAAGTACAGTGGTTCTCCATCTTGCTTCTGCTGCCACCTGCTGCAGGTCATTCTGATGCTAAATCCATCTTAACAGAACATAACAAATGAATAAATAGTTAAGAAATAAGGCTGGGGAAATTGAAAGGGATTGCAAGATACTATTACTGGTGATCATATTTATTTCCAAGCAAGCTACAAAAAGAGAAGGTGAAGGATGTTCATCACCATGATATTAGAAGGAAAGAAGCAGTCACCCCAGTGTTACTTTGGGACATAGCCAAAATCTTACAAGTACCTTTGTTGATGGTTCAGAAAGTAAATATTGCATATTGCAATATTGACCAAGGAGTCATACGGTATGAATTAAAGAATTAAAGTGGACCAGTAGTCTAGGATTACAAGAATGTATATTTTATTGGTTAGAAAATAAATTTCATTCATCCAATACTCATTTTCATAGCTTTTTCCATTGCTGAGATATAAAATGTTGAAGTTTATTCACTTAATTTGAAGTAGTCGATTGCGTAGTAATTTTTGCTGTACTTCTAGTACAACTCACATTACCTGCTTTTGCTTCCTTTTGAAATTGAAGATGTTTATATGACTTTGGAACATTTACTGTTCCCATACAAAGCATATTTAACAGAGAGGGCTTATACAGTCAAGCCACCTTACAACAGGACTGGATACTAGGTGGAGTGGCTTTCAAAAAACAAAGAAATACAAAGATGGTAATTTAAGTAGGACATGAATGACATAACAAGTTATTGTGCAATCTACCATTTTAAACTGATTAGAGATAAGCTTCATCATTTATATCAGCTAAGGAATGTCCACTGAAGATGGGAATTGGACCATTTAGATGCATTTTCAAGCTTTGTAACATATATTTTTGAAATTTAGACTTTACGTACCCTTAAGATTATGTCAGAGGATTAAGAGGAGCCATAGATGTACTAGGATATTGGGATATGTACAAGTTAGGGTGGCTGCTTTTACCCTTTTTTATTATATGATGTAACACAGAGTAACATGTTAGAGTGCTATGTAACTTTTAAGTTTTGTTGTGAAAGAGAGATTAGTACAAATTCCCATTTAGTCATACACAGCTATGCAACTTCATTAATAAAAGAATTACATGTAGAATTATGACTTGCTTAAACTTAATGCAACATGCTGCATATCACTAGCTCTTAGCATTACTGACATGGGCAAATGTTGCAAAACTACCAGTCTTTTTGAGGTCTTGTTTTGTAGGAAAATGTGGATTGAATATTCATGAATTCTTGCCACGTGGCTTTTCTCATTCATGCAAGTAAAAGTGAAACTCAAAAATGCACTGCTTGACCCATTTCATCATGTTCACATTTAATAGCACAACAGAATGTTTACTATTGGAGAATGCATAAAGGGCAGTATTGCAGGCCTATAAAAACCGACCACAGCAGGACGTGTAGAAAATACTTAATTACACAAACACCAATACATGGCATAGCCAACACATATTAAAACTGTGCACACTTTCCTTATCATTGGGGGTTGTCGAGTGGCAGAGTGGTCTATTCCAGCTGCTGTGCACCAATTTTTCACATGTGCATGGGTTCAAATACCACCCGATGTACGTGGGTTTTTCTCCAGGTACTTCTGCTTTCCTTCCACTTGGCTTACCTCTAAAATCGGTTGCCCAGTTGACGAAGTTGGTTGTGTGCCGGACTGAAGCACCTTCGGGTGGACCAGTGAACTAGCCGACTGTTTTTTTTATCTTAGCATGGCAGAGTAAACAGATTAAAGGTGGATGTTGTGTGAAATGGGTCTAGAGAATGTGGCACCCCATATTAGCAACCAGTGAATCTTTCTATGATTGCAGCTGCGAGGAGTGGTTTTAAAGTGTACAGCAGCGGTTACATATTGCTTTAAGGGAAACTCAAATTTAACTCAAAATTTCTGTGACACAGATCATTCCATTTCATTTTGGGGTGATAGATAATGTTCAGGGTAGAGTTGTCCAGTGTATTAACATCCAAGTATTATGCGTATCAGGCCATCCGTGTAGGATCTCTATTAGCAGACTGTAACTGCAAATGATAGTTTTATATCAGGTACCAACCAGGATTGCTGCTTTTAACACCTGTTGTAAAATGTTGCAGTCCAAGAACAATCAATGTTTTGTCTTCAGAGTTTACATATAATGGGTGAGGGCAGTGTGGAAATTGTGTTTAACTTTATGTGTTGTTGTATTTTTGTTAACTTCATAAATATAAATGAATATCAAATGTAAATGGAACATTTTCATTGAATTGCATTTTTTGCTACATCAATTGGTAGCATAATGCTGCTAATAATGAAGTAAAAAGAACATGGTCTGTCTCTGTAATCTCTTAAGAGTGTTTGTGGGTATTAATAAATGTCATTACCACTTATGCAGATGTGTTAGCCAATACTTTAATAGGGAGTTCACGGTTATGTCACTGGTTGGCATAGAGCATGCGCAAAAACAAATGTGTATGTTCGGTGTTGCGTGTATAAACGCTTGTGCGATTGCACTCAGAAAGTAGACGAATTGGAATCTACTTTGCATTGTGACGACAGTGTAAGCGCGTCTTACAAACTCTATTACCGACACGCAGTGGCGTCTTTGTAAACAGTGAATGAGTCTATAGTATTTTGCCAAAGTTGTGATCTAAATTGTCTTGGATAGCTACAGCCAATAATATAAATTTAGAGGAAAACGGTGACCCTATCCTCAACCCTTTTGGGACCATGGTTGTCTATTGACGGCACCAGGACCATGGTCGTTGATAGCCAACAGCCACACTGGACATATTTTGGTAGAGAAAATGAATATGTACATAGCACCATCACTTTGGAGTCATGTTCATTGTATGGAGTGCAAATTTTCCTGATGTAAGGTGTATGGTATGGTGCATGTTGCCATTGACATATTCCAAGATAACGTGCACTGAAACTAGCCTAAAGCCCTAAATCAATAGGCCAACTGTACGGGGTATGTACAATATAGCATGTAACTACGAGGGATTTTGGGCAAGGCTTGTTTCTGACCCTAGAGTCTATGAAAGGCAATCAGTATAAAAGATATCTTGATATCAAATAAAGATTATTGAATTCTAAACAAAACTTGTGTTCAACACTTTTCTGTAGGAAGGTGATTTCTTAGAGATTGAAATTGTATTCTCATACTCATTACCACACTGAACAAAGTGATTGGCCCTGGGTGAGGGTACACATATAGGTGTGTGGTCATGAAAGGGTTAAAATGCAGGCTTGACCATATAAGTGAAAAGCAAACTGAGCTGTAAAACCTCATCTAACTAACTGACCATACCCTTGAATTCAGCCAGTGTAAAGACATACAACTTACCCTTGACATGCAGTCAATATGAAAACTTGACCCTACCCTTGAAATGCAGTCAGCTTTCACAACATGAAAAATCTTGAAAGTCCACCCCCATTCTTCATTCCTGTGTAAGGGATCCTAAAAATAAATATCTCAGACCAGACAGAAATAAAACAGACCAACACCACAAATTGTGAAATATTTCATGAATGATTAATTTGTTTTGATACCATGGATTCAAAATTGACATAAATGGCAAGTGATAACATACAAATCCAGATTTGAAAACTCCCATAATAGCATTGATTGAGGAACTTTGCATTCAAATAAAACCATGTATACAGCAGTGAAAGTGCACCCTAGAAGATTTTATTACTGATAGCTTGGAGAATGATAAATAGCTGTGTACCCTTCACTTTTGTGATTACTCATATAATGCAATCCTAAATTCATGCCTTAATTGTGGTTCACTGACTGGCTCAGTGATCCTTCTTTACATAGAAATTGAAAAAAAAATTGATGTAGTTTTATTTCTCATACTTGCAACACAAAAAAATTCTTGAACACAGATTGACAGAGCTTGTGTAAGGCCAAGGAAAGTTTGTCTATCCTTTTTGTCCTGCAGGTGTGAGAGAAGCACCCTAGTGTGACAAAAGTACCCCTCCAATTAAGAAGGAAGACATTAAAGCTTGAAAGCAGAACCAGAGAGGTGTTAGGAGACACAACAGTGAAATCTGTCGAACATAAACATAGATCAGATTTAACGACACGTCAACACGAATGTGTTATATAGTGTCAACCAGATAAAAAAGTAAAAGTTTAAACACGGTTTCAAATACCGTTCAGGTTCAAGTTCGGTTTCAATACAGTTTAAGTCTGGTGCATGTCCTTCCCTTTTGTCGCCTCTTACGACAGGCGGGAAACACCGTGGGCATATTCTACAACCCCCAGCCCACAGGGGGCAGTCAAATCTGTCAGACAATATGGACTTGAAAATGATTTAATTCTTTTCAGGCACTGCTATTTGATTGACAGGTCTCTTTGTTTCCATTGTTAAGCCTCTGTTGACTAAACCATTTTAATGATCTCCTTTCTTTTCCAAGTAATCCTAAGACAAAGATAATTGTAGTGAGGTCTGTTTCTGCCAATGGCCAGACTTCAATCAGGATTTCCAGTAAAACAACTGGTAACAAACATGTAAACATAAACATACTTCATTTGTGCCCCCATGATTTTAATATGTCATCTGCTGAAACATTGTTCAAGCCTGTACATTTCTATCAGTTTTTAGCAAATTTTCCCATTCGTAAGAAACATTTAAAAAGTAAGTAAAAAAAATTATTAGCTGACTTTAAATGAAATAATATTTAGTGTGACAAATAACAACGAAAGGTTGAAATTTCACATCTCAGCATGACTGATGGCAACACAAAGTTAATATGTTACACATAAGGGGTATGTCTTCTCATTGTCATTTTGACAATGCATTACTGATCCTAGTTGATCTAGGCATTGGGGTAAGAAACTTCAGAAGAAAGGCAAGATTACTGTCGGAAACAAACATTGCCTCAAGGAGACAATAAAACATTGGATCTCCTTCCTGACACCTCCATGGCAGAACAAAGGCATCATTTTGTCCAATGCCAAAAGAATTGTTATAAATCTCTTCCCTACTATATCTGGATAACAATGTATGAAGCCATGTGACACCAGTAAGATCATTTTCTTAAATAAATTTGAAAGCAGTGGGAATATGGCAGGTATGTGGTTTATGAAGTACACATTCTTTGTATACTGCAAGTTGGTGATTTTGATGAGGAATAACTGAAAACAAAGTAAAGTTGTGAGTTTTAGTTTTGACCAAGGCAGAAAACAGACACTATCTTTAAACCTTATAGAATCGAAAGTTTGTGGGAAAAGATATTACCGCTTTCATATACCTGGTGTTCATTAATTACAAGCAACCATTTTCTCAATTTCTGAAGAGCTAGCAAAAAACGAAAGCCTAGCTGAATATCATGGCTCTAAATCCAGGGTTGGCAAATACCTTTGGTACAGCTGAGTTGCAGGAGATCAGTAAGTAAAAAGAGTTGGTCTCAGTGCAGGAGTAGAAATGTTAAACTATAAATAGATTATACAAATATATAGTGCATACTACATTGATGTACAGAAACAGGGCACATACACATTTCTATGTACACTCTATGATACAATAAACAGTGAACTGAAATGTTTACGGTACAGTGGAGTTACAGTTAAATGGCTTTTTAACTATTTCAGGCTGTAAATTCAACCATGATGAAATAGGGCCTCTGAAAAACTCTCTACTCTAGAAACAGCCAAACCCTATTCTTTTCAAGCAAACTACGAACTAACTTAATACCATATCAAAGAAACAAGTCATTTTGAAAATTGTTCAGCAGTTTTATTTTCACAAACCTCTCTAAAATGAAGTGATAGGTACACCTTTCTATTTGTGATGCAACTTGGAAGACTTAATCTGTCATGTTAAAATTTGTTTCAATTAAACTGTAAATTGCTTGTGCTAAGTAAACATTTTCTTGTATAAGGAGAATTTCTAAAATCCATTTTCTGTCCCATATGTATTTTTTCCACCACTTCATGTTATAGAGATAATTACTAGCTGTAACACTTCTGCAACAGGAAGCCAAAATGAAATACTTTTTCCAAAGTCCCCTCAACTCATTGGACAAGAGCTGAAGGGCAAAACAAAACATTACTCTCCATGGAGTTCTGCTCCCCAACGGAGCTACGTCCCGGAGGGGACACCATCACTCGACATGACCAACCTCTCTACCTTCAGGCCTCTACTCTATGGGTCTGTCATGCACGGTCCTGTTCTAGACTGATTGAAAAGAACAGATTCTACGTTTGATCTGCACCAAATGGCCTTGAAGCCAAGATTAAATTGTTAAATGTTACCTTCTTCAGATTAAGATACAAAGAAGATGCTTTGGGAAGGGAGAGAGACATGGATGTAGAATAAGCTACACACTACAGCAGTAAATGTCAAAAACCAAATGATAATGAGTAGAAAACTTTGACACAGTCAGACATATGAGGTTTGGAGAGGGAAAAGTGTTACTTGGAGAGGCACTCTCATAGAATTATCAATGGCATCTGTAGCTGAAATCATACATATGAAAAATTTTGGGAGAAAGGGAGAAAAAAATTTTTGTGGGAGAGGAGGGGGGGCAGGTCAAATGGAGACTAGGGTCACTGAGAGGTTCTAGAGCACAGATCAAATAACCTGAAGGATTCATAAGAAATACTCTACCTCAGCAGGAATAACTGATTTGGGAGGGTTAAATATGATAAAAAGAATAAAGGACTGATATTACAGTTTGGATATTCAAGAAAGAGGAAGCAGGCAGAAAGAGAGGTAGGAGAGAGATGAATGGATTAAAGGCAATATAGGAGTTACGAGATCTGTTTATAAATACAGTATTTTGAATAACGCTATTATGGTTTCAATGCTTCCATAAAGATACTACTGCTTCTACAACTTTAAAGTATAGCTTTCACTACTATTTCTTAAGCAAGTATTTCATATAATATTGCCCCTACAAAAGTATTGTTAATTTGTGGTCATTACCATCATATTCTTACCAATATTCATACCATCACCTAAACAACTCAACCAACATTTATTTTTACTTTCATACTCACTTAATCTGTAAATCACTATACCAATTATTTGAAAAAAAAATTAAATAATTTAAACAGTCAGCATAATACCAACCATGGACTCTCTCCTTCATTTCTACCCTGTATCAGGGCCCAGGAACTCTGTCAGATGGTAGCCAACAGCAAGGCATATCAGCCATACTGCAGCCCACTTCCCATCAGATCCCCAGCTACATATTCTGCCCTTACAGCATTCTATCAAGCCTTCCTTCCCACAAGTCACTTGGCCCCCTAGTTTCCAGACCACTGTTCTCTTCATCACAGTTTTCCCATTATCTGAAATGGACAGACCTTAGATTTAAAACTCTCATTGCTGGTTGACATGATAGTATGAACAACTTTTGATTTCAAATTGTACAAATGGAAAGTTTCTAATTTGTGCATTATCCACATAGGTGCATTACTAAACACAGAAACATGTGACTATGTTAAAATACACCGTATTCCAGTGTTGAATAAAATGGCTGGCCGTGGATTGTATCCAATGACAACCATGAAGAACAGGGTCACCAGCCTCAGGTCAAAGGTCATAGTGTCACTCGCCATGCACCTGATGGTGTTCCCTTCTCGAGCTGGCAGATACCCAACTGAGAAGTCCTAACAATGATTTAATTCAGTCCTCCTAAGGACAAGACGTCAAAGCAAATGTCACAGACACGGACCGGTCTTGTCAAATTATATTTTATAATAGGCATCATCTTTGATGAACATTTACTGCACAGTACACGGCCACAGTGACGGCTGTAGAAAAGGGAAACAAAGATTTAGTTTATAGGTACATAAATCTTGATATATATTGCTAAAACTTTCAACTGTGGTAGAAAGACTTACAGCAAAAATGAAAATGGAAGAGTCCCAAGGAACCAATGAAAAGTTTCAATAAAAAAACAATCTAAAATAATGTAAATAAAATAATATGTAATAATCATGTAAATAATGTAAATAAAATGGCACTACCCCTTCAGGAACTAGAAAGCCAAAAGGCTTAGTGATCCCTTGCCATATGATATCTTGTAACAAGCATAAGTCACCCACATGATAAGCATGAGATCCCACACAGTTATCCTACTTGAGATATCATGTTAATAATTCAAAACCTTATGAAACATTGTGACCTAAAATGATTTCTTACGTCCCCTTAAAACAAAAGCCCAATGGGCATGCTGGTTCCTTGTTGAATGAAATGGCACTTAGCCATGAGCATATCATACAAAAATTTTCAGCTAAAGTGAAGTATGCCTGTATCTCTTGTGACTGCTACATGGTCATCTAAGTTGTTGGCAGTGAATGTTTACTCTCCCAAGTTTCACCAAAGCTGCACAAGACCTGCTCTGTGCACATCTTGTGTTGACAAACACATTCAAGCATAAATAAATTGCTCTGAAGAAATATATTGGTTATATAAAGGCATTTCAAGGGATATTCACACAGAGAGTATACATTTACAATTTGTTTTATGAAATTAAGCAATCACAATTTATGCACGCTCATGGGTACCTGATCCAAATGGTAGTAACTTAGTTCTCTTTTTGAAACTAATAACCCATGGTAGCATTTAATTAATTCCAAATTACAACTGATGCATGCTTACACGGACATCCCTATAAAGACAAGGGCTGTCAGTCAAATATAAAGCTAATGAACTTCCACAACTGTCCTCTGCTTTGTGGGCAGAGATTCTGCAATATAAAAAAGTGGTATTTGATGCGGTTTTTCGTAATGGCAGAATTAAGGATAAAAATCATAATAATTTCACCTAAAATTGAGACACTTGGCATCTCTGCAAGATGTCCCATTTGTTTCAGTCATTAGTTGAATGTGACCTTGTGACCACTAGTGACCCCAAATGACCTTTGAACTCCACTTAAAACTAAAGGTATTATCTACTCAATATGGGCAATCTACATGCTAAGTATGAGATCCCTCACTGGTACCCATGACGCTAGAATTGAATACCAAGTTTTAGCCATGCCTAGATGACCACAACTAATCCACAATCTATCAGAGAATATCCTGTGCAGCTCTCTTGAAATCAATAAAGTTAAAGGGGTTTGTTGTTGTATTGCAATGTGACACAGATGTAAGTGATAAAGATCATCACTGAGTAA
>WURT03028136.1:0-15427 GCA_009936505.3 Holothuria glaberrima | reverse complement strand
TCCTTATCTAAGGACAAACGCTGTCAGTCAAATAAGAATCTAGTGAACTTCCACAACTGTCCCTCTGCTTTGTGGGCTGAGAATCTGTAATATTAGAAAGTGGTAACCTATTTGATGCTGTTTTTCATAACGGCAGAACTAAGGATAAAAGACAATAATTTCACCAACAATTGAGATACTTGGCATCTCTACAAGTTGTCCCATTTCTTTCAGTCGTTGGTTGAATGTGATCTCAATGTGTTGGAATGACACAGCTTTGTGCTTATATTTGACTTTGGGAATTCTTGGGACTTTGCCTTTTAGCATCTGGTGATTTCACCTCTGACATCTGCAAAATTCATGCGAGTTTTCTCCTGAATTTAATGCAACACCATGTGAAGTATAAAATCTATCCAAGCATCTTACACTGAGATAAAGTGTTAAAAAGCTTTTCAGAGTTTGACCTCCAGTGACTCCAGATGACCTTTGATCTCCACCAAAAATAAAAGTATTTTCCCCACCATAAGGAATCCAGATACTAAGTATGAAATGTATCCAAGCTTCCTACCTTGTGATATTGTACTAACAACAAGGTTTTCAGTTTTTGACCTTTGGTGACCCCAGATGACGTTTAACCTCTACCAAAAGCTATACGGCACACCTCACTATGGTGGATCTATATACCAAATATGAAATCTATCCAAGCTTCTTACCTTGAGATATGTTGTTAACATGTTTTCCAGTATTTGACCCCAAGGGACCCCAGATGACCTTTGACCGCCACCAAAAGCAACAGGTGTCATCACCTTACCATAACACATCCACATACCAAATATGAAATCTATCCAAACTTCTTAACTTGAGATATCGTGTTTTAACAAGGTTTTCAGTGTTTGACCCCCGGTGACCCCAGATGACAATTGACCTCCACCAAAAACAACACGTATCATCTTCTTACCATAACGCATGCATACACCAAGTATGAAATCTATCCTAGTTTCCTCTCTTGAGATATCGTGTTGACAAGGTTTTTAGTGTTTGCCCCCTGGTGACCCCAGGTGACCTTTGACATCCACCAAAAACAATAGGGCACACCTTCTTACTATGGCAGATCTATATATCAAGTTTAAGCTTTGTCCAACTTTTCCTTGTTGAGTTACAGCGTACCGAAGCAAGTGTCACCGGCACACACACACACACCAACCTGACTACATAGGTTCCTTTGCTAAAGCAAGGAACCAAAAAATGAACATTGTTCATTGAAGATGTTCTTAAAGTCACTACATGCATTGAAAGTTTTTTTTTTCAAGTTCTAAAAGACAAGTTTGTAACAGGAACTTTTTTGTTTTACGCAACATTACCACTTTATGATATGTTGAAGGTAAACTTCTAGTACATGTGTTGTACTTTTTTAATTAAGCTGTAAGAACTAATTTAGTGACCAAGTGTGTCCTTGTCATTAAGACAATCTAAACTAGACTGATATAATGGATGACTCGGGTTTCGAACAAATCTCTTATCCATTTGTTGAAGCATACATCTTGGTGATGCTTTTGTGTGTGAGATATGCATTATGTATGTATGACAATCGAAATACATACTATTAGAGTATATTTGCTTGTAACCACGTACCAGATAAAACACGAACTTATTAAAATACACTTGTTGCCCCTCAATTTTGTCACTGACCCATTTAGCCCACAAATCAAATTTAATTTCTATTTTAATATTCAACTTTGCAAGGATCGGAACGTGCCATTTACGGTGGGGATTTTAAAAGTTATTCTAAGGCGAACTGTCCTTTTTGTTTTGCTTCTTGCAAATGGAGAATTCGTTGCTTTGTTTAGATTGATACAAATATCCATGAAGAAATATATCAGTTCATTCCCTCCCGTATTCTTTTCTTTACGCCTAAAATGACATTTTTTTACTTAAAACGGCTCAGCATCGTTTCTGTAACAACGCGTTGTACTCTTCGGAGATTTGTTTTCTCCCTTTGACGTGGTTGACATAAAACGTTCTTTGATTAACTTGCAGTAGTATGCTTTAATAAACTTTGCTTAGTTGTCTTCCTTTTCCACACCATATGCATGTTTTCGATAAGATTTTATGACTATTTGTAGACAAAACTTTTATGTTAAAAGGTACAAGCTCATGCATAGTATTGTTTCATTTTCATGCCAAATGTTTACCCAAAGTATAGAAGCAGATATTTGTACGGACAAGCATCTTTTTACAAGTACAACTAGATATTTTGCGGACGCAGTAACATGCATAACTGTATAATAACAGTACTAGAAGCTGCGTTTCTGGTACATTTGTTTTCAAACTTTGCAAATTGTCAAGAAAGGGGATCGTAGGAGAGGATTGAGGACTTTATGGATGATAAATCTCTTCTCACTCAAAAACCAGACACCTCTTCCTAATATGAGCTGATCGGATCACTTTCAAAATAAGTATGACAATTTTGCCAAGGTTTTAAGCAGTGGGATAACAACTCGTCGTTTGTAAAATACAACTAGTTTCCAATTTCCTCTCTGTCTAAAAGTTGTGCTCTTGAGTCATATTATTTTCAAGTATAGTACCTACATTATAGGTGAAAGAGCTAATAAATAATTATTCTAAATGATAACTTCATCGTAATCTTCATTGTAATGGCTGACAGCTAATCTTTTTACAACGTCAAATTGTCATGAAAATTGATGGTTTCAAATGATTAAAATGTTAATACACCCCTTCAAAAACAAATATAAAGTAACCGATAATAACCCATATATAGCATGCAAAGCGCGATTAAATAGGCTTTTTGACAGGTATTTCAAGAATTTTTTGATTTATAAAGGGGCTCTGCGTTTGCCCCTTGTGTTTTTGTATTATCCTTGAAAATATTTATCTTATTTTCAATCAAGTAAGCAACTCGTTTGCTAAGCAAGTAGAAGACGAATTCGTCTGTTACTCTTGTAAGTTGGGAGATGTGGCTCTTACAAACATCGGTGCAAAGCGCTAATTACCAACTACACCCTACCTATGCTGGGGCAAACACAGGACCCCTTTGTTCTGCATTTAAGTGTCATTAAAAGAAAAGAGGTATTAGGATGAGAACCGACACCATGAAGTTCCCCCTTTTATTGGGGAAATGAAAAGTTGGGTAATGATGGGAATGGAAGTGAAACCACACACCGCATACAACGACAAAAGGTGCAAAAATGGTGAAAAAGCGACCATGAGGGTTGTGAGGGGGAAATGAGTGGTAGACTATTCAAAATATGTATCACTGCCTACTTGAACAGGGATACGCTTATACCGTGCATCTACACCATCCTCAACTGGTCCAGTAGAAACATCCTATTGAAATAAAGAAATTTCCCAGTTTATCTCATCTTACTTAAAAGCAGACTGACATGATATCACAAATTGATCTCAGGGAACCACTTTCATTAGTTTGTCCTTTACAGTCTGTTCGCAGAGGCTCTCGTTGACAAGAAAGTTTGTTAATACTACGGAAAAAAATTCAGTGTTCATATCAATAAAAATGGAACTCGATTATTGTCAAGTATTTCAGGAAAAGGAATTTTGAGGCACAATGATTGTGTAGCATCAAGATTAAACTATCATAGAAGACCTACTGCTGGTATGTCCTCAAATCTGGATTGAAACTGCAAGATTAAACTGATATCAAACAAAAACATGTAATTTGGTTGTGATTTTCTATTCGTATTACAAACGGACAAATCATAAGACAAAAAATTTAAAATACAGGTAGCTTTATTCAACGATGAATTTAAAATTTGGGTAATTTGTAATGTTCAAATAAGTGAATATAGGCTAGATGCCATTGCTTTAAAAAATAACTAAGTCTTTTACGCAATTGCATCAAGGGTATAGACTGTAATCAACCTTTTGAATTATACAAATGGAAATATCGCCTTAGAATGTATTATGTCAGGGAGGATGGACGAAATAAAAGACCCTCAAAATGGCAATTACAGCATAGTAAGAGTATGCCACGGACTTCTTATATACCTGGACAGAGCGTATGCCACGGACTTCTTATATACAAGGACAGAGCATATAGGCTAGGCTAACACTAATGTACAGCCACAGGTGCTAACGTCCTATGCGTAAGTTGTCGCCACCGTCCGTGGAAAAAGGCGTACTAAGATGGCCGCCTTCTATGCTCCTATGTGAACGTTTGGACTTGCTTAAGTGGCACAGTGTTAACACATTGTGTGAAAAACTTGTAATATTTTAGAAAGAATGGAAGGTCAGGTCATATTCAGCAAAAAGAATGAAGGATTGTGACATTGTTCTTCCATTGATGTTTTTATTTTGTCCGAAATATTGCAGATTCATCGTCAAATTGGGCAGATTGTAGCAGACCTGCGGCCATCTTGGTACGCCTAAATTTGTTTGAACGGTGGCGACCGTATTGGTCACGTGATCCTGTGTCCATGTATTTAAGTCCGTGGGGTATGCCCACTATCAATGAAACATAATTACGCTAAGCGGTTGCCTCGTATAGATTTGAAAATTTAAATTCATGATAAAATTTCCAACACCCAAAACATAAAATTGTTTCCTAAATCAAAAAAAAAGTTAATCTACAGCTCAGACTTTCGCAGAATTGAGGAACTTTTGCGGAATTGGGTATAAACACAGGCAAAATGTTAAGTGCTGAACGTAGAAAGCAAATCATGCATAACGGTGGGAAATTGCCGAGTCCATCGTTTTGACTGCTTTCAATTTAAAGCTTGACATCTACATTTGATATCAATGGATGCATTACTTGGGTATGGCACAAAGCTAAGGCTCAGGTCACACAATTTAGCAATGCAGTATTTTATGTGGAAAACTTACATAACTTCTCAACTGCTCAAGTTACTTTGAAAAATTAACTTTTATTCAGGAGACCTCACTTTCCCACTAAAAACTCATGTCTATAAACCGTCGTAGTACAGCTTGTTTGCAACAATGGAGAAGCGTATACGTATACATAGAACCTTTGCCATTTGGTAGATCCCGACCTGCTACTAGAACTCTATACCGTCTCGTACCCCAGCTTATATCAATTCTAAAAGTACTAAAATCTTGTAGGTTTTTTGACCTGCGATGTTACCAATCTAGCTCCTTCAGCGGACCAATTCCAACTAGCCATTGTATCGAATGGGAGTCAATTCATCATACTTTTATGTAATGGAAAGTTGTAATGGTAGCATTAATGATAATTTCGATGGTAGTAATAAGCAATACCTTGATCACACTTAATTATGCAAGGTGAGTAGATGTCTTACTGTTAGTTCAGCTGATACCATGTTAATAGGTAACATGCATGTTTCATAAGCATTAAACCAACGACGAATGCATACCACTATTAGTAACATGCTTACACAGGTAAAAGGAAGCCAAACCCTAGGTACGTATGTGACGGTTATAAATATTTGAAATGTACCCCTGTTTCTCACGGTACAGTTAGCTGAACAAACAAAGCCACCAAAAAATTAATTCATAGTGCCTTTATGGTGTATTGTGGTTTGTAAATGAAGCCTAGGGCATTTTCAAGATTCATTCTGACTGTATGTTTAACTTTCATTTATTTTACAATGGGTATTTTACGTTTAGTTCGGTCTTGAAAGAAGGGTGGGCCGTTAAGTTGGGTCAATATGGAAAGGTTCCGATTATTTTGTATTCATTTTGCTGCAGGTTGTGAAGTGAACGATTGGTAAAGTGGAGTGTAAAGGAAATAAAATTTGTAAGAAACAGTTGGCCTCATTTTATTCGGAGACTTCAGACTCTACAATGTGAGCAAACACAATTTCTGGTTGGACATACGGGCTATGGGCCTAGGTGCAGAAAACTACTACTTTCTTTTGAAAGTAGATTAAAGGTGGTTTATTCAGTTAATCTGACGCTACACAAGCATTACGCCTACAAAATCACAATCCAACGAAATATTCACGACTAACGACAGCGAGCGAACAGAGTTAAAAGTGGTGTTGTGACGTCAGATTGACGTGTGACTTTTCAACACCTCTATCTCAAAGTGTGAAGAAAATGTTTGAAACGTGTAAATACATCACCTTTCCCTCGGCAGTGGCTACATGGCAAAAGTATTTTCACTCAATTTTTCAAAACACCTGAAATTGTCTGCACTGAGTAAGATTATCATACATTTATAAGTCAAATCAAAGTTACAACATTATCATTTGTTTCCCACAGTAAATTTTTACGTTTATTTCACTGTGTGAAATGCTAAAATGTGCACATTTTACACTGCTTTGCAATTGACTTTTAAGTACCTTCTTCTTAATGTGGCTACAATGTTGATGTCATAGTCATAAAAAACATATTTTTCATATATGCTATTTCCCTTTCTAAAAATATATCAAACCAACGCGAAGGTCACATTAATGTGTAGTTGTTACGGTCAAACTCACATACCATGCAAACGTACTTGAAGTTTTCGTCCACTGGAGAATCTCTTAAACTTTTTATTATAATTATTTTGTAACAACTTGGAATGGTATTGCACAAATTTAAGTACACGATAAGAAACTCATGTAATGAACAACCCTGAAAAGGGTATTTTCACCAGCGAGAGATGCTGTACTAAATTCATTGGACCTGACAAGTTCAAATTGATCAAATATTGCTTTATCGGATTGTATGCTAATGGTATGAATATTCATAAGGTTGTACTTACGTCCCAGAACGGGTAGTCATCAAAGAGATGAGCATCTTGGGGCTCGTCCCATATACCCAGCTTCAACAGTAGACCTTGTAAAGAAAAGGGTTTTAATTAATCTCTTTACATTTTTAATGGAACCACTTGAAAAACAAAGCAAGGAGGTTCCTTGTGCGTTCACCCTTTTTTTAACCACAGAAAATATACTGATATACTGTGAAAACTGAATGACACTGAAACGTCACTGGCAGAATAACTAAAACTGATATTTAAGATTCCAGTTACTTAATCATAATGCCGTTACTTCGATGTCAGTGGCGTTGAGAACACATTTGAGTGTTACTTCTTTGGAACGTTAGTCTCTGTGCAACGTATTAAGAACTACTCTAACAGTAGAGAAAGGGGGTATTAAATTCGCTTCCGGGGACCACATTTCCCGCTATCTACCTCAAGAGGGTGTTAAATTCCCTTAAGAAGTATAAGTTCCGATGGCCGTGTTATTAAATGAATTCTGAAATGAGCAATATGAAATAGGGCAAGAAGAGATCGATATCCCTTCACCATTATTCAAAATTTAGTTACATTACTAAAGGATCAAAATTTCTGGAAAGTCAAACGCCGTGGTTCTTATAAGCAATCATGAGAAATCAATCTTTAGTTTTTAAAGATGTTCGAAGCAAGTACGATGTTGGTTTTCGAGGTGGACCACCGGTTTCAGTCAAGTTTGTATTCCTTTATCAGTAGGTCTCAGACAATATTTCTAGTACAGTACTACCGTGCATAGTTATTAATGTTTTATAATCAAAAATCACTGAAATAATGTATTTTGCATCAAAGTGTAGAGAATTTAATTAAACATTCTGACCCAATTAGCGCTGCAAGGTAAAACTTCATGTAACTACGTGAACGTGAAGATGTGTAAGAAAAGTGTACTAATGGATTGTCCTGTTATAACGTCAATTACAAGATGGAGTAGCTTCTCTTTATTAATTAATAGTAGCTTCTCTTTATTAATTAATAGGTGGAAACAAGAGAGAATAGTTTCTTACCAGTGACTACACCGCCAACAACAGAGATTCCGAGGGTGATACATAAGGCAAGTATTTGATATCCAGCCTGAGAACCGGCAGTGCGAGGTGCAGCAGTACCGCCGAGTTCGCTGAAGATGTCACTTAGGCTATGAAATAAGTATAGGTATAAATGTCCAGTACATCTGTTACATAGAACTCTCAATAACTAATTAACTGTTAACCTGTTTTCCAGATTCATGTGACGATGGTAGAAGATTATGAAAGTTTGGGTGTAGAAATTACTTTTGTGCAACAAATTACCTTATTTCTTCCTGTGAGAATCCTATGTCTTGAAAAGAAAGCTACCGTACTGCCTTATTTTGAATTGCCTAACATTCTGTGTCTATTAATATTGGTTTAAAACATTTTTTATGTACAACAAAACGCCTTATTTCCCTTAAAAATGGACAACGTTGTCCATTTTAAAGGAACAGTTGCCTGTAGCATTTGCAGTTCCGTCGAACCTTTTTTTCGTGCACAAAATGTATATGTGCCTACACTCTAAAAACATCCTGGTCAAATTTAACCATCAGAGGGGTCAATAGTTTTCCATACATTTCCTGGTTAAAGTTACCAGATCCTGTTCAAATTTAACCAGGAAAATGTCAAATTTTGACCAAGATGTTATAAAGAGTCGTTTCTTTAACTAGAAAAATGTTTCTCTGACCCGGATTTCGTGGTCACTTCCAACCAGGAAATGGATAAACAACTATTGACCCCTATCCTGGTTAAATTTAACCAGGATGTTTTATAGTGTATGTACATTCTTATAGGCTTGAACTCTGGGGTTATTATACATTTGCTGTATAGTTTATAGTAAACAGGCTCTTGTAGGAAGTCCTCAGTAGTCTGTAACTGTCCCAACAGTATCTCTTACATCCTTATTTCCCTCACAGTAATCCAACTCTAGACAAACCGTCCCACAGTACTTCAGAGCCCTTTAATTTTTGAACGAATGTCTAGCTTGATTTACCTGCTTCCGTACAAGTCCTCAGTGGCAAATGTAGCGGCGATCGCTCCGACAACGGCGCCGAGAATCCCAGGCAATCCGTGGAGGTTATGTACCCCACAAGTGTCGTGCAACTTCAGTTTCTCGCACAAGAATGGCTGCGTTTGGTAAAGGACATAGATATAAATGAAACAATAACTCTACTGCTTTGGGAATATGCAACTTTAAAGGTAGAAAGCAGTCGCCCCAAGTCTATTTTCAAAGTCTTACAACCTCCTCTTTTTCGCTCACAAGTATCTTTCCTCATGTTTCTATGTAAAATCATTGAATATGGAAGGTAAACCAAGGAGTAACTCGGTATGAATTTAACAAATAGGTAAAGACAATAAAGTCACATGATTGATAGGACCTATTTGTGAATTAGGATGACGGGGTACACCAAATCAAATCGAGGATACTGCATTTCCCTTTAAGGTTTCCCTGCATTTCCCTTCAGGTATATGTTCCACATATACTAGATGATGCAAGAAATATGCGGAGTATTGACATTATTTCTGTCAATCAATTCTTTCTTCCCTTGGTGTTTAGACAAAAAAGGTAAATAGAAACACAAGCATTGCTTTCAGTTCCCCTGTAACTGTTTTCCTCTGAGACTATTTTCGTCAAATTGTATGATGCAATTGTATGAATCAACAGCGAGATACATGAAGTACTAAAACGATAAACGATGACTAACAAATAGCGGCTTTTGCCTTACAGTGCAGAACTTAAATCCGAGAGTTGAAATGATGGCGGCTATAGCTCCAACGGTGATGGCTCCCCATGGATTGATCATCAAATCGGCAGAGGTTCCAACTGCAACACCGCCGGCTAATGTGGCGTTCTGGATAGCGACCTACAGAGAAGCGTCAAAGAGACAACGTTTTATTTTCCAGTGAAATAAAGCAAAATGTTGCATGATCTAGAGCTTAGAAAAAAAATCACATTCCACTTCAAACCTTACACGTGAAAAGCTAATCATTTTCTTGGTCAGGCAATTCTGGATAAAAAAATACCAACATAACCATTTAGTATTAACAGATTAAAATTAACTATGCTGTCTAATCAGGGAATAGTTATACCAATTTCGACGTACCTTGAGCTATTCGATACGTACCAGTTGTAACGGGGCATATCATCCCAATCATTATTACCATTGGGCATAATTGGTACTACCCTATAAGCAACAGTGCAGCCGAAGAGGCGGAGGTGGCAAGTTCGACAAAGTCGGCACTTTCGAGGGCGCAATTTGGTCTAGGTGTAAGTTTTTACCTGAACAGGGGTGACAACCTCAAGAACCTTCCCGCGTGGTACAAAAGCTACGGTACTCAATACTGTCCATACCGAGGCTGGAATATTAAACTCTCAAATTTGTATGGGAACAGGTTGCAATACGTATAGGGCTCATCAAGTTTGACTAACTATCCAGGCATCCATATTTTCGTGGGTAATTAAATTGTAAATCTTGCGGTGGCAAACTGTGGGACAAACTCGACTATAACTCGAAAGTCTAAATTATCTTATAGTCGCTACTTGCAAAATCGCCTGACTTGAAAAATTCTGACCGAATTTTCCCATTGAGATAACACAGTGACTAGAGTCGCTAAAAAGAGTGTAGTTGACTTGACTTGCCACAAAAAGAGTGACTTGGTTACAACTCTGTGTAACATTTATTATCTCCAGGTAACTCAACTTGGGAATACTCCTGATCAAATTATCGAGCACAGACATTCTTAACAGACTCGATGGCTGTTTAGCCATAGCTCTTGCAAAAAAAGAACAAAAGCCCTCGTTGCAACCTTCATGCTCTTTGATCCTCCAAAAGAGAAAAGCAAAACGCAAAAAGATAAAAAAGAAAGAAAGAAAAAAAAAAGAGACCGTTGCAATTCTTGCACGGTCCAGGTGCTATCAACATTTTCACGACATGCGATATAGGTTAAAGGAATAAATAAGTGGGCAGGTGGGTATGGGAGCCCTTTGTCCTATCTCTGTGGGACAGTTTATGGTCTCTGCTTTTAAATTTATGATATTATTGCCATTTTTATACGTGTTACAGTTTCCATCCCTCTAGAGCGCCGGTATTCTGATCCTCGCGCGATTGTTGAAAAGACGATCAGTCCTTAACTTAAGTCTAAACAACGGTCAATTGCCCAATTCTCCAAACGTAAATTTAAAACATAAAACGAGTAGCGGTGGTTGCCATGGTAACTATATAAGAAGGTCCGCGGTTTACATACTCCAAATAACTAGGTAACTAGGAAAAGAAAGAGGGGTGGCGAATTTACTCTGAAAAAAAGACACATGTCAATTATTTTCATGTCCCAGTTGGATTAATTTTCAAGGCAACAGGCCGGAGGTTCAATTTTACGGGCATGGCTTATATAGACTGCAGTGGTTTACTAGGGTTCCGTGTCCTTTTCAATAAATAAAACTTTCGTGCAATGCTGTGCTTGGAGTTCAATCAATGACAACACTTGCAAACCATTGCCAAGACTTGAATCTTATGAATATCTCGATTTATCTTTTTCGTAGTTGCATGCATAGTCAAGAACAGAAATTTGAAGTATGCCCACACAAAGTTTTCTTCTTAATATAAGTCGACGTGACTGTAACAAAACGCGTCAGCTATACGTAGAGCATCCACTGGTAAACATTTGATGAAACTTGTGCGTTGTTTTAATTCCTACAAAGAAAAACAATCTTGCTATTTACTAACAGGCTGACAGGGTGAATCGAGAACTTTGATGAAGTATCATCAGTATTATTCAGTGTAGCGATTTATCCTTCAGGCATACATTGACTAGTTTTAGCAGTTTAGGGTAGGGCAAATTAAACTTACTTTCTGTTAAGATATTTGCTTAAAAGTTTACATCAGTTCGAAAGACGAAATGTCGCGGATCAGGACAAAATGCCAACTTCCCATTAAAAAAAGGTACAGAAGCTGAAACTCTTAAGAGTGGGACAGAATCGGGACGAGACACAACTGTACAGTATTACACATGCAACGCCGTAGTATTAAGACCCAGCCTAACAAATTAATACACATTTTCTAATTTGAGTATAGCAGTACTTAACAACTTCAAATCGTTTGGAATGAACTCCCCTAGACTAACCATTTCCACTTTCCCATCTTTATTTGCAAGGGCGCTGACAGCAAAAGTCGTGATGCAACAGGCGGCGAGGGAAAAGTAGGTATTGATGACAGCACGATGGCGAGATTCCTCCTCGACGAGTGCACCGTTGAAGCTCGGCCAGAACATCCAGAGGAAGACGGTACCTACCAGGGAGAAAAAATAAGAAAAATTAAAGAGGTTGTCGCACCACCCTTAACATATTTAATGAATATCCCCATATTACTAAAACAAAATTAAATTGGGAACCACCATTTTAATGACATAGACTCAAATAATATATTCACTTCCAAAGGTAACCGATGTGATTGCAGACCACTTAGTATGGTGGACAGTTCATATACATAAGTGTGTGGATATGGCCTTGAACAATTTTAACGAAGTACAGGCAACTGTAGCTTTGTTCAGTAGGTTCACCAGATAGGTATATTCTTTTAAATAGGAGGGTACGTAGAAGTCTGCATTTCAAGCATAAAAACCTTTCCCGCAAATAGGACTTCAGTTTTCCTTCTTTCTTCCGGGATAATAGGCTGATGTACGTGGGAATGTGACCCCGAATGCACAGCAATTGAGACTATATTGGGCACCTCGGAATAGGCAGACATTAAATTGGTTGGGAATACTTTCAAAGTAGCATTCTAATTAATATAGTGCCGAATTTGACAAGAAGTCATATACCTCTCAAATGATTTTGGTGCGACGTCAGGCCACGTTTAATTGCCACTTGAATACTTGATGATATAAGGAATTCAATTATTTACATGGAAAAAAAGTTCACTTTAGGTTACATTGAAAAATGTTTTCCAAAACCGGATCATAAGAAGGGTGTAAAACCGGTTGAAGAGCATTCTTGAAATACTTCACATTACTTTTTTGGCCTAAGTACATTTAGTTTTATAAATAAAATGCGTCAGTACAAGCCATTAAAGTGGAAAAACATACGTTTCAAAAGAAAACTTCAAGTGAAGATAAATTTAATGATGAACTTAAAACTAGCATCAACCTATGCGGCAACATGTGTTTTTTGGTAGTTGAGTTGTAAAGAAAAATATGCAGTGGTGTGTATATGTTACGATGAGAAGGTATTCGTTTAGCACGACCACTCGAGAGTGAACAACTCCCTGGTATTACGTTCATGAGTATCGACAGCTACCACCTAAAGCGGTACATGCCAGATGAAACAGAGGGTTACAACAGTATCTGAGCGTGGGGGCAAATACGTCACCCCCCTACATTTCTGAAGGCGAGAAAACGATGAAGTTTTACCTCCCAGTTGCTAAGAATTGTTAAAATACAATGACGAAATGTCGTCTTTTATAAACAAGCGAGTGTGTGTGTGTACTGGCTCAACTTACTGATTTGGGGGAATGTATGTCACTTCTAATTAATTCTTTAGACAAAATAACCTGTAGGTTATTTTTCCATGTTTTCAAATTGACGACACTTTTCCATCCCCCTTCCACCATCGACTTATTTCACTTATTCTGATTTCTGTTAATTCAAACAGCCCTTTAAATGCCCAATCGTCTCTTATGTACTGATATAACGTATTGGAGATGGGTGGTGCATAGGGAAGGAGGTAGGCCTATAGCATCATAAGCGTACGAGGCAGGGGTCAGGGAGGGCATATGCCCTCCCAAGTCGGGCAAAAAAGATAGATAAATTACATAACATATGTCAATAAAAATTAGGGCAAGTTGGTATCAAAATTAATTCGATATTCGGGCAAAATCTAACCTCAACCCCCTAAAAAATTAAACCCCCTACGCCTATGTATAGCATATCAGAGGTGTAGGTAAACAGTTTATCTAAATCTCCTGAAATGATGTTGACATAATTTCAGTTTCAGTCACATGCGCTTTATCTTAGAGCCACTGGGACAATTATGATGGGGACAGAAGGAATGTTGGCAACAGCCAACCCATGTTCGAAGGAACGTTCATCTGGAAATTATTAGGATACGATACCATCATGTGAACTCTGTGCCAGATAGAAATTAGTTTCAGTTCCATACGTTTCAGCTGAGTTATTAAACTCCCAGTGGTCATTGATTGACAAACTAGGACTATGACTCGTTCAATCAGGTGCATTATATATTATCCTGTTATGTACGTTAGCTGTTGTGTTGAAACCGAACAATATTTTTATTCAGCAGACTGACCCATTTATTGATTGCCACTGAACTGTGCGTGACGTCACCCCACCAAGCTTTAGACCTTCTTTGTTGTCCAAATATGACCTAGTGCTAGTGAGAGCGTTACAAAACGCCATGGTAGTCCACGCCACACGTGTAGAATTTTCTACAAACTACCAACATACCGGAGAACATAAATGAAGGGTCTAAGCTCAAATCAAGTTTCGATATATAAGAGGGGTACTTATTCCAAGCAATCTGGTGAAATTCCCGTTGAAATCCGATCTGTGGTTCTCAAGATAACAGCAGATAAAATTGTCACACTTTCAACACAAAGTGAACTTGAAGCAAGCACATATGATGTCATAGCCTCACATTAATGAGCAGTCTTTTGTTTTTCTTTAAACTTTATCACCAATTTTCTCCTCAACAATCAAATGTTATCGGAGTGTGAATGCATGAGAGTTATGGGAAAATTACAAACTTCACATTCTCCATGGGAGAGGGGTCCTACCCCTATTAATTTCAGGGTCAATACAACACACTGAAAAAACAGAGGAAACAAAGCATTCTTTATCAATGTGAGGAAGTGATATCAGGGAGTTGCCTAGTGATATAACTCCCGCTTGCCTCAAGCTCACTTTGGGACACAAATGTAGTAACTTCTTTTGCTGATATCTTGAGTGATACATGTCCGATTTGAATGAAAGTTTCACCAAAATGCGTAGATTTAGTTCCTCTTTCACATATGAAAAGTAAATTTTTGCTCAAACCCTTCTTTTAAGTTGCGTACCGTATTTAGTCTAACTGGTTCAGTGGAGATGGCGCGTCCTAACAATTAGGCCTAGAAGGGTAGTTGTTTTACGACGCTAAGCGACCACAAATGTGGGAGAAGGCTACGTGGCTTACGAATTACAACTTCACGTCGGGTGGCTAACCAACTCAATAATTGAGATCAAATTTGGTCTCTTTTGAATTTGAAAGGCCAGTTCAGATGGGAAAACGGTAGATTGCTCTCAGGCTTGGATGAAGAACCCACCTTACTTTGACCCGGCCAGGGATTAAACCCCAAACCTCCCGGTTGCCAAGCTTCATCGCTTCGAATGCCACCGCCTTTATCCACTTGGCCACAGCACCGGTTACAACGACAAGGCCCACTTACAACAACATTCACAATTTTAAGACAGGTCATATAATTATAAACCTACTGTTGAAGGAGAAGCCTGGGTCAACTTCATCCAGTCGCATATCAACGTATCGTTGTCATGGCAGCTCCTAATAGTGACAGGAAGTTTGACTAGAAAGCCAAAAGGCTTAGTGATTCCTTGCCATATGATATATTGTAACAAGATTGAGTCACCCACACGACAAGCATGCGATCCCACACAGTTATCCTACTCGAGATATCATGTTAATAATTCGAAACCTTATGAAACCTGGTGA
>WURT03028125.1:0-11454 GCA_009936505.3 Holothuria glaberrima | reverse complement strand
TGTGAACTGTGAACAGTGTGGTGTACTGTAAGTGTTATTCGAACGTCAGCTCAAGTGTTCCCATTGTATTAATGTCTTAGATATGAGATATGATCAAGGAGTTCGCTGACTCCTTTAATCGGGCAAAAAAAAAATCAAAATGTATCAAAAGTTGTTCATTTCGGGAAAATCACTATTTCAATCCCCGACAATCGAAATCCTACACACGCAGCTGTTGTCGAGTTGCGTGGTGATTTAGTGTTTCCGGGAATTTGGATTGTGAAACTGCATAGCGTGCAAACATTCTGGAGTACACATTGCAGAATCGTTATGCATTTAAAGTAAAAAATAGATCAACTATCGGGGCTGTTTACCCTTACTGGGATAACATTCGTTGCGCTGTATCCATGTCCCCCCTGGCCCCACATGGCACCACCCATGTTTACAGCTAATCCCAGTTAGCTTACTCCAGAGTCAATGACCTGTGATCGAATTTCAATCTTGCTTTTAAGACGCACACGTTGTGATTCACGCTATACATTATTTTTAAGTTCACAAAGTCGTTAAACGAGTTAATGACTTGCGTTGGTGACAAGTTATTTTTGACAAATCAAAGTTAAGTCACAAGTCATTTTGCGCAAGTTCAAGTCAAACCGAAAGTAAATACCGGTATTTGCAAATCACGTCTCAAGCCACAAAAATAGGGATTCGAGTCGGATTCAAGTCCACAACCCTGACAAGTTGAAATTTGATCTCAAGTAGAACTTCATTGTAACCGAATAATGAACTATCATTAAACAAACATGGAACAAACAGATAATATTTAACATAAGGAAGGTTATGTATTGAAAAGTGTAATAATACTCAACAGGTGTAAATTATCCCAGGAAAGGACGGCAAGAACCCTAAAATTGCCGTTCTCAAAGTGTTTTTGAAAGCTTGATTAAACCCCAGTCATCTATTCTCCCTTATCAATTCTCTTTCCAGATGTAACAGCCATCTGTCATAGTGACTGTTTAAATTGTTAAAATAGCCAGTTATGGTCTGCTTTGTCCATTCCCAAAGCCTATTACAGGCATCAAGATGCATCATACTTATGTCCACAATTTCGTGAATATGTTACAACATGCCAGGATGCTGCCCCTTGAGTCCAAACAAAGTGTCCCAGGCCATCCTTGGGGCTCATGAGTGGCGCTTCGCGATAGCGCATAGACGGTGATTAGAGCTGTTTCAATTAACTTGGCTCCACTAAAACTGGAGTTAGCCTTATTAGTGACATTTGTGTTTCTCATTTATATACAAAAGTGGGTGCAGTTTCGTACTCACCAACAACCGGGCTTAAAATCTGAGTTCAAACAAAACCCAGGGCCGATATTGTCCATCGCCTGATGATGGCATCAGAATCGACTGATTTGTTTAGTCGTTCATCCTTTTTCCTAACCTAATATTTTTAATTACGGTACTAGATATGAATGAATGCTACACTAAACATGTTTTTCTCGTAGCTTTTTCACCTGGTAGGACCCCTACCCTTGCGAACAAGTTTTAACTTGCTTAATGGGCTATAAGCTAATTTGTAATAAACATCGATCTGCTCTGCTGTTGGCTGGAAGCATTTTAATAGAAACAGCTTCCATTTTTTGTAATCATCGAAGGTACTTACAATTCTGTCTTCTAACCTCGTAAAGGATCCTTGTTGTAGGATCAGTGATTGCCGTGAACACACTTTTGACTATACCTAATATTGAATGTGTAAAAATTATAACATTTTCATCACAGGGCCTATTCAACTACAAATGGAAAAGAGAAACATTGTTGATTTTTTTTATCACATTCGTATTGCTGCATGTTGTTCCCACAGGTTGTATTGGGCAAAGTTTTACATCGTGCAGTACATCCTTAGTGACAAGATGACAGGAACAGCATCCCTCAGATTGAAACGACCATCTTGCATATGTAATCGGAAAACATCCCAAGTCACCAACGGTATCCTGTTTTTCGTCTTGATGTGTTCATCTGTCCTAAGGAAAGCTGCTTCGCAGTCATATCCTACTTTTCATATCCCAGATTCTGATTCTCAGTTTCAGACACACTTTCTTGATACTAGTACAGACTCTATCTATATTGGAGCATTAAATAATATTTATAAACTTAGCAGTGAACTGATTTTAGAAAACTCTGCATTTACAGGTCCAGTTCAGGATAATCAGCTGTGTAGGCCAGCACCATTTAATTGTGATCACGAAAGAACTACAACTGATCATCACAGTAAAGTAATTCTTGTACACCAGAATAGACTCATTACTTGCGGGAACATTTACCAGGGTACATGTGACATACGTGACCCGGATAGTCTTACTGTCACTTATGGTGATTCCACAAGTGAAGTTGTACCCAATGTCCCTTCAGGGTCAGCTGTGGCCTTTGTAGGGAATTTTGTTGGAAATCAGGCTCTATATGTAGCTGCATCTTATGGAAGTTGGTTGAGAGATAATATACCCACTGTATCTCCAAGATTGATAGCAGACACTGTGGAAGAAAGCAGATTATTCAAAGTTTCCTCAAGATATGCGGATAAAGTATTTATACCTGCAAGAACAATTACTGCTCATCCAGGAGAACAAATGTTCAACATCAGTTATATTCACGGTTTTACTAGTGGTCAGTTCAGCTACTTTGTGGCATTCCAACCATCAGATCATACAAGATCAAGTAAATATGTCTCCAAATTAGTTCGTATCTGTCAACGAGATTCAGAACTTAACTCCTATGTTGAGCTGCCTTTGGTGTGTGCAAATGACAGTGACAATGAATACAATCTAGTGCAGTCTGCTTTTCTTGCCACCCTGTCTTTAAGAGGGAATAAGACTAAAGAGGTGCTAGTAGCAGCATTCTCTAAATCTGAAACAGAAATCAGCGACAAACCTACATCAGAATCAGCTGTTTGTATTTACCCCATTGAAGACATCAACCGTGCCTTCTATGAGATACGTATAAACTGTGCACAACAAGGAACAGACAACACAGAAATAAAATGGTTAAGATCAACTCCATGCAGAGTCAGTCAGAGTCTGGTAAGTGTATCTAGTGAAAGTCAGCAAGATATGTATCTGAAAGTTTTATGAATAAGCGATATGTTTTCCGTTTCAATTAGTTTCAATCTGCTAAGGCTTACAAGTTCGTATTTTTTAAACAATGCATTTACAAGTGTGTATATATTTAATTCTTTAGATTGATTCCCCCTTTATCAATGTTGTTATTGGTTTTAAACAAATCTTTCTTTCTACAGGAGGATGCAATAGCAGCAGCTGGTCCCGATGGCTACTGCCACATGGTAGATGTCATGAGTCCTCTTGGTGCCGACAACCGTGTTATCACCATATTATCCACACCAGTCTATGAGAGTAAGTTCTTCATAACTGCTGTAGCTGCTGTACAATACTTTGAGACATCCATTATCTTCGTTGGAGATAGTGATGGCAGGCTGATAAAGGTGAATGAGTGCAGGTATCTTCTAGTACTGCTGTAATGCATTTTGGAGATAATCGTTTTGTATATTTAAAACCCTCCATTCCTAGTGTACTGTAAAGTACTTGAACATGTCCTTTGAATTTATATGTGACTAAGAGTGATATAGGTTTTGTTGGCGACATTGAACTTAAGCGCAATGGGCTACTTTTAATACGCAGGTGAGCAGTTTTGTCCGCAGATTTGGGTGCCAAAAATCTCATAATCTTGCCCCTAAAGTTTGCCCAAATTGCAAGGAGCGGGCTTATCTCTTTCGCTCTTACGCACGTGGCTTCGAAGATAATTGTGATGAAATAACTATGTTCTTATAGATCTAGGTAGAAATGAAACATTAAACTCCATGTACTGCATAACATCTATGAATTAATGACGTAGGACTTAGCTAAACTTCTTGTAATCTTTAGATCAAAACGTACCCCATAATAGTTTAAGTAGACATCTTCATTTATGTCAGGATTTCTTTGCGCATAAATTACTCATGGAGACAAACAGTTGTACAAACATTTTTTGGATAATACGTCTAATGATAATTTTCTTTGCGGAAAAGAAGTAATTTATTATCCATAATTTTCACTTCTCCAGCTTCGAGTGGATGATTCTTTGACAGGAGTGAAGTATGCAGATCGTAAGCTTCATCAAACTCCTGTGATTAGAAATGGTCTACTTCTCTCAGAGGACAAAGAATATATGTTTATTGTCTCTGAAAATCAGGTAAGATCGTTCCGTTTAAACAATGTATTTTAGCATTTTGCCTGATAGAGTGAATTTTACGCACACACACACAAAGAATTTTACAGACATTATGCAGTAATACAATATTAGCTTGGGCGTTTGCAAGGGTGTGGATCCATCTTTAAAAGTGGGGGGGGGGGAACTTTTCACCATTTGAGAATCGCTGTCCTGAAGGGGGTCTACCCCCTCCCCTTTGGAAAATTTTTGCTCACGTAAGGTGGGCTAGATGCAAAATGGTGCTACATTTGGTGCTAAATTTGAATCATTAGAAAAATCCTCCCCTTGAAACTGGGCGTCATGACTTGTCCGATAGCGTCACGACTTGGCCGATTTTTAAACCGCAAAGATCAGAAGTGAGTGAACAGTAAATTGCTAAGACTTTTCAGCATTTGCCAATCGCTGTCCTGGAGGAGGGTTCTTCCCCTCCCCTTTGAAGAAAAATGAAATTGGAAGATATCTATATGGCATATCTATGTGCCATATTTGGGCGAAATTTAGCTTCTAATATGTAGTGTCAATTCGTAATCACAGTTTTAGTTTTCATCATTTTTGAAAAATTGGGGGGGGACTTTTAGGCGATGTCCCCTTCCAAAAAATTGAGGGGGACGCGTCCCCCGTCCCCCCATGATCCACGCCCATGGGCGTATGAGGTCCGTTCTGATGGACAACACTCCCACTCTGAGGAAAAAACTACACATTCAGGGCCAAAGTACATCCTTCTGGGGTAAAGTTCATGTCATGATAGTCTGACAGTAAGAGAAAGTTTGGACTGACACCTTTCGCCTCCTGTGAACGTCTTAAAATCTATGACGCCGAGGGTAAATCTGCATGAATGAAACATTTGAATCACCTGGATAAATGACGTGGGGTCTGGAATGCAGGCTCAGGACAAAGAAAATCATCGACTTTGGGGTAACAAAATGTGGTTTCGTATAAATAAATTCATTTGTCACGATTTTTTCATGGCGAAGGGTCATTTTTAAACCTTATTTCATATTCTCTACAAATACAAAACTTCTACCGATGCGGTACATCATTCAAACGTAGGCCTATGCATATTTTGGACTTAAAATCTTCGTCAAATTGCTCAATCCGAAATTTGTATCTGTCAATATTAATTCATATCGATATTATGCACGTGACCAGAGGGTATAAGGGGTTCCAGAGATTACCCCTTTCAGCAAACCTCCTTTCTTCTTGAGCGAACCCCTCTTATACCGGACTTCGCACCTTCTTGTGTCGGAACGGAAGAGAAGAGTATGGGTTCTCTCGGCGCCGATACACAATACGCGAAAAGAGCTTTCATTTGTACACCGAAATGCAAAGAGTAAACGTTTGCAATTTGATGGCAGGTTTTTCTGGTCTTAATTTAAGACAGCGCTTTATCCCCTTTCCAGCAGTAAGGAACGTGATTGAGAGATGGATCAGAGTTCGGGCAAACAGTTCTTTCCAGCAAGCCGTCGTATTACATGCGAGGGGTGTTCTAAAGACTGGGAGAGAGAGAAACAACGTTGGAGAGAGTACTACCCAGATTTTGCTTTGAATCCACCTGTTTTAGATATTAAATGCATGAACCAGATGTAAACTTTTACAATTCCTGACAAATTTCCGTAGGAAAAGATCCTTTAAATGTCCAGCTGTCGGAAGACGGGACATGACACTTCGTCGGGTGGCACCTTTTTCACGTAGCCACTTGAAATGGTATTCCTGACAAAAGTCAGCACTATCCTCATAGAGGGAACAGATTTTCACCTACATCACTGAACATTAAATGTCACTAAAAACAATTTAACGCTGTTTCACAGGTGCCGCCAACCAAGTTCTTACAGGGCGGTCTACTGAATCACAAACTGAAGATACCGCTTTTCATTCTGGAGTCTTTCTTGCACCGTTCAGTGGTTTCAACCTGACCTTCTGTGAGAAAAATCTTATATCTAGAGGCTTGATTTCAATTAAATGTATTTTCCCAAGCGATTTATGACTCGATTCGGATCGATATGATATTTACCGGGAAGCTAGAAACTTCACCCTATTTTGACAAGTCTCTCTAATTACGCTACTAAATGTTGGTATGTACTATGTAGCCCTACTCATGCTATCCCGGTATGCTCCTCCACTTTACGCCCTCTTTTGTCATTTGAACCCCCTCCGAGGCTCCCTCTAAGCAATATTCGGGAATGATAGGCCAAATTAATGATAGGGGCGGTAGGATAGACATAATGCCTGTTACCCTCGTTAAGAGCTAGCCGCAGGGATGGTTTCTCTTCTACACTGTTAAAACACTGGGCGATTTTTTCGCTGAGTACATCTCATTGATAATATGTTGGTCAAACTTTGCTCATGTGGGCCCCTAATTGTAAAACGTTCTGATCGATACATGTTTATTGTATTTTCAAATTATTGGTCAAACTGCTGACAAGCTTTCATTTAACGGTTGGGCATATTTTGGCCATACCTACTAATTGGGCAATTAATTGCTAATTAGCATACGGTTAATGTCTTTTCTAATATATTGCTATAATTTCAACGAGTGATGGGTTGAAAGCGTACCCAGTGCTCCTGGGAAGGCAATGCCTATTTAACCAACCATTCATGGAAAAGCTCCTAAATCTTGGGGTAAACTTGACCCACATGATTTAACAAGTAATTGGGAGTTTGTTTGCCCAACTTTTCATTTGATAACTTAGACCAATTTTGTTGGTCATTTTTGGCCCAACTTTTGAGCTTACTGAATATACACCCAACGATGGTTAAAGAGTTGGGTAATTCTTCCCAACAGTTTCAGCAGTGTAGATGAACACAGATTCTCCAACGACCTCATTTAATATTTGGCGCTCTGCTCGCACTATGCATTCACCTTATATTTCAGATCAGATTACTTTTCGAAAAACAACCGACAAAAAGCTCGATACATCAGATTTTTAAAGGCAAAAGAGATTCTGCTTTCTAAGTAGGTACATATGATAAAGCAACAAATCATAAACAAGTAACAGTAAACAGCTTCATTGTATCTTGTTACATTCTAGAGATATGTCTGTTTATCACAATGACAGGGTGCCACCATAAATGACTTGAAGCAAGTCTTATAATCTGTCTCTTAACTTCTTTGATACCATGGGGACTGTTAAGTTTCTGTCTAAACTGTGTATAGCCCAGGCTGCAAAATTTTAGAAAGGATGCACAGAATTTTTAATTTCATTTCCAAAAATGAAAAAAATAGTACAAGGAAAACAAAGATATACATTAGAGATTTGTCTTAATGTGGCTCTGATAGGACATAACAGACTTGCTTTAAGTCATTTATGGTGGCACCCTGTCATTACAGTAAATAGTCATATCTCTCGAACGGAACAAGATACAATGAAGCTGTTTGCTGCTACTTGTTTATAATTTTTGCTTTATCATATGTACCTACTAAGAAAGCAGAATTTCTTTTCCCTTTAAGCCTGGTATGAAATGTACTATGAACATGGAATAACTGTATAAAATTTTGTAATTTATTCCAATTCCAAATTAACTCCTAGCCAAAAATGAGCTCTTCTCATTCTCCCCCCTGTCTTCATTCTTCTGGCTGTGAGTTTGAGGTGCTGCCCATCGTAGGGTACCAGAAGGTAGAAATCCTGCCCCTTCTCCTATCCTTTGCCAATATATTTGTAAAGCTTTATATGAACTTTTTACTAGGGATTTAGCCTAGCAAACCTTTTTTGGAAAGTCCTTGTTACACACCTGGGTGTTTGTGATTGGTCTTACGTTGTTACGTAACCTATGAAATGTGCCATGAAAGAAATGGGGGGTAATGCCCATATAAAACTTTGTTCTATCGTAGTACCACCAATCATAAAAGAGTAATTCGGAATGATTGCGCCCAATGCACACCTTAGTTTTGACGGAAGTGGAAAATGAAACCCTCTTCAAGAGTTTCTATAACTATAAACCTTCTCAAGACTATCAATAAAATCTAACAAGCACGAATGCAGGCAAATTTTCAGCACAGTCTAAGTGATAATGACGTTGTAATGTATATACATGACTTAAAGATTTTAAAGGATACAGTTATGTACACTTTTCCAAAGCGTGACAACTCTATATCAATTTAACTGCTTAAAGTAGGATTCACTTTGTAAATTTGGACAATTCTGGTTTGGATTCTTAATCGAAAAACAATGTTAAGCCCGTTCAAGGCAGTTCTTGCTTAAACTAACATTAGACTGTCTAGTGACTTATGTTCTTTCGGGTCCTTCACATTCTGTTGGTAGGGCCTTCAGGCTTTTGCCTGTAGCGGGAGGTACTAAAAATGACCTTTTAAACACACTTTTGAATTTTGGACGGTTATATTAAATAAATTATACAGACATGTTGTACCACATAGCGTAACACAACTCTGTTTTGTCGGGCTTGTTTCACTGAAGTGAAATCGCCCTATTATAGATTGCAATGTAAAGGTGGGGACAGCATTCAACACCGCAATTGTTGTTGCAGCAATTGTATGGAGCTAATTGCACAACACGTGTGTTGTCTTGATGGACTTGGTAGATAATGAGCATGGTATGGAAAGTAAAGAATTACAAGTAACGGCGTTAGTAGAACTTCTTACAATTATAAAATGGAACCCGGATTTCATACGCAACGGTATAAAGGACAATGTAATTGGGCGCAACTTCGTCCAAACGTAACAGTAACATAAGTTTGCATTTGTTCCTGATACTTTCTCGGTACTAACGGATAACACTTTCTATGGACAAACAGAAGGAAGTTTCCCAAATTTTTCATTTCAGATGGTAATATTAGATACATTTAATATATTTATCATTGCTCTGTTTAATCGTCGTTATCATTCTCACCACCATCAAAGTTTGTACACGATTAGAACAATAATCTAATAGGCCTACCAGTTGCAAAAGAAAAGGCTGTCAGGGCACCATAACTTGTTATTGCTTATTGCTTTAAACGGATGATCGTTCAAAATACCGTTAACAGTTTTATTACTAGGTTGACAGCTTGACTTGTTTTTGCAGTTATTTTTAAATAAAGCGATATTATCGTGTATGTGGTGTCTTACACTTCATAACTTTCTTTGCAGGATGCTTAATTATATACTTCAGTAATCTCTTCCATAAGTCATTAAAACCCCCAAAAACCAAACCTGCCATAATCAGCTAACCTTTTCAATTTAGGACACAGTATAGGGATGTTCTGAAACGCCTACATACAGACCGCGCCAAACAATGACTTGTATTTTTTAGCTATTGCCTCTCGAAACTCAGTGCTGTATCTGAATTCACCTACACCGAGTACGAGTCAGTGCCGATGCCAGTTGCTCAATTCCAGGCCAATTCGGTAACCCTCGAATCCCAGTTAGGTCTGACTCCAGCAGACCAAATCCGCGACTTGCGTGATTGGCAATATGTAGCTTCTCATGCAACCTTTCCGAACACCGGGACAAATCATGTTGCTGTGACCATCTGAGGGGCCACCATGGAACAGAGAGGTGTGTATGGAGGTGCCTTCTTACCCTCACTCCCCCAATCCTCCCCCCGTTAGAGTGACCAATGTGCCCATATAGGCAGACCCACATGTGCTCAAATAATATTGTAGTGTGAGCCTTCTAACTGTTGGCAAAACTTAGCCCGTGTGGTTTCTTCTCTATTTTGTCGACAAAAATGTCCGTTAATTCAGATTTAAAATGCGTTTTTTAAGTGCATTTGCGTCAAGTTTAAGTTGCGGTCAAATGACAAGACGTTCGAGGGCCGTAAAATGGAGCAAGTCAGAATTGTTTCGCGGGCCGCACAGGAGGCTGCGGACCGCATTTGGTCGGCGGGCCGCAGGTTGCACACCCCTGGTTTACATACTACTTTACATAAAAGATCACCCGTAGTAGTAAATTGTATAGTCTGGTCTGGTCAGTGACTAGTTGACTGTACTTGACCTGTATTAATGAGTAATAATCTCCTATTATGGGTCAAGTGCGAATCTAGTAAAAGGGACCGGAATATTGCATTTTTTTGAGTGTCAATAACTCTGCACACTGAAATAACAGTAAGTCTATCAAAAACACAGAAATATTTATAGTTTTAAACGGTGATACCCATGGTCCATGTGTCCATTGCACAGTCTCAACAGTGGCAATGATTTTACGTGCATTTAAAATTTCATTTAGCCATAATTTAGACCTTTAACATTGAAACTTTTATCGTTAAAAATACATCGCATCGTATTAATATACTTATGTTCTGCTTAAACCCCCAATAAAAAACAATTCCAGGGATTATGCGAGAGCATGCTGCTTTGCAGACCTCAGTGTGATTGTTGGTTCTCCTCCGAGTAACCTTGTGTCTAGTGAAGACGGGTCTGCGCTTAAACTGTTTATAGCCTGTTTCTTACAGTTCTTATCCAGCCTAAATGCAGTAATTTACTTTCCGTATGATAGACCAGACTTCTTTCAATACAACTATCTTCCCGCATGTAGTTTTCTTCCCTGACGATACTTCGGAAGTGTATTAGCAATACATGTAATACACTGAAATTTGTAGTGTATAATTGCTGAAGTTTCAGAAGGCTGTTCTTCAATACAACCATAGTAAAATTGACCCGAACACGCAATGAACTTGGAAATGAGAGCATGTTTGCTGAATCATGCCTATTCGAATATAATTACACCTTGCAAATGTGCACAGACCCATACATATTTGTCGCCCCTTTCATGCAGTATGCACATGACTATAATAATGTTAGGATTCGTGGCCGCATTTGCAGCCTTATGAAACCCTGCCTTTATCTCCTGTTAAGATCAGCAGGCCTCATGGTATTTATTTGTGTAATATCCATAACATCCATAACTATTTTTTGTAAAAGAAAGGTTGTTTCCTCATGTGTATCGTCCCAACAATGTCTGATGATGATCTCCCTTGGACGAAAAACCATGCATTCAAATTACATTTGAAATAAAGACCGTTACTTTCAGTCAAAAGTTACTGTTAGAAGCTACTTTGACAACCTTAACAAATGTAACAGTAGCGAGCTACAATTTTGTGGCTATAGCTGTAACTAAAAGAAGTTTCTTCTTCAAGAGTAACGGTAACTACCCTGATATTGGAACACTAATAGCAAATATGTTTAGGCTAGTTGAAGCTCGTCAAAAAGGAAATGGGGAATTAGGCTTTTCGGCCCCAATAATTTTGAAGGTTTACTGTACTAAAACGCCCAAAAGGAACATGC
>WURT03028124.1:0-34557 GCA_009936505.3 Holothuria glaberrima | reverse complement strand
GGAAAAAAGGCCGTGGCCGGCTCGACTTGAACCAATTGGTTGTAAACTGGGCCGTTAAACCTCATCTAACTAACTCTTTGAATGTGTCATGAAGTGTAACACTCCATATATTTCAGGATGGGAGTAAATGTGCACACATCAGAATCACAGTGGACATTAAAAGGCATGAACCTATACACTCATTTTGCCAGGCAACTACACAAGAAACCTTCAGAAAAATGGAGAAAAGTAGTTAAAGGAAATTAATCTGTAAAGTTTAGGAATCTAATACTGTCTGTCAATTTTGGGTTTCTTTTTATTTTTTTTATTTTTTTATTTTTCTATTGTGTTGTGAGCCAGGTATTTTTATGTGATTAATTATTAAGGCACACATGAACATTCTGCACATATGATCGTGTTGTTGTCCTTAATGTGTATGTAACTGTTTAGTGGTGTGTGATCATTCAGGTTTACATGGTCAATCACACATGTCATCCTTCAGGTATACTGTACATATGGGATACTTCAGGTATACTGTACATATGGGATCCTTCAGGTATACTGTACACATGGGATCCTTCAGGTATACTGTACATATGGGATCCTTCAGGTATACTGTACACATGGGATCCTTTAGGTATACTGTACATATGGGATCCTTCAGGTATACTGTACATATGGGATCCTTCAGGTATACATATGGGATCCTTCAGGTATACATATGGGATCCTTCAGGTATACATATGGGATCCTTCACATATACCATATGGGATCCTTCATGTATACATATGGGATCCTTCAGGTATGGTTCAGGTACAACTGGTTGTTCAGGATATGTGACCTGTAAAGTACACATTGTCTTTAATGTGTTATGTAATTGTTCAGGGGTATGTGATCATTCGGGTATGCATGATCACTCAGGAACGTGATCTTCAGGTTTATGAGATAATTCAGTTATACATGTGATAGTTCAGACACACTTGATTGTTCAAGATTTGTGATCCTTAAAGTATACCCTGCCCCCAATTGTATGTGATTGTTATGGGGTATGTGATCATTCGGGTATACATGATCACTCAGGTACATGTGATCCTTAAAGAATATGAGATTGTTCATGTGTATGTGATGGTTTGGGTATACTTGATCGTTCAGGATATGTAATCCTTGAGGTATTTGTTGTTCTAACAATGTGTGGGTGATCCTTAAGGTATGCATGTGATCTTTCAAGGTAGATCATTCACATGTGATAGCTCAAATACACTTGATCCCTTACTTTTGTATTCATCCGCATCTATGTGATCTTTCAAAATGATAAAGAGACGTGTATGTGTTTTTTTAAACAGCATTCTGCGGGCTCAGTTGAAGCATACTTTCAAACCTCGCTCAAGTATGCTCTAACTGCGACAAAAACAAACCTCAAATCAGTCATCAAACTAAACCACAAAGCATCTTCACTGATACCTTTAACATTTGTACCACCATACACTCAAAGCTACAATAACATAAAAGATATCTGTCTATGTAACTGAATGCTACTTTATCCATCCTTCTCATAGTAAAACAAAATTTTATACAACTGTTTGTAAGGAAGCTTCCACCTTTAATAGTGCTGCACCATGGAGCATAAAGCCAGGATGGCATGACGAGTAATCCCTTTACTACGCCTCTGTAGCACGCAAAGAGATCCCAACAATCCCAGCAATTTGATTGGTTGGTGCATTATGTACTTTTACAATCTGACCTGGTGAATTTATTGACATGGCCTGGGTTAACGCAGTCCTAATTTATATTAGCTTTAATTTGGAGAAAGCCTAGCTTACACCGAAGAGCCAATTTTCATTTGGTTTTATGTTGAAAAATATAAATGTTGCATTTTTTCAAAAAATACCTACGAAGTACATTTTTGAGGGTTCCACTGATACCCTCTGAAAAGATGCAATGCAGGAATTTCCTTAAAACTTAAAAGTTTTTAAAACCCTTCAAAGACCTGTTATGAATCATAGTAACTGCTCATTTACATATCTCCCATAATCCCCCGGCTTAAAAAAACCACTCTTTTGTGGTAAGGGCTCTTATGGTATTACAAGGTTTGCCAGACACTAATTGCGGACAACGATAGTGCACGTTCCGATAGGTAGGTGGAGCACCATGTTATAAGGAATCAAGTATTATTGCCAGTGGCTGTTCCATGTTACATGGGGCTGGTCCAATAGTAGTAATAGGTGATGTAATTAGGAGCAAGATAGATTACAGTATACATATGTTAATAGGAGGTAAGATAGAGGGAAATACATTAAACTCTGTGGAAGTTTCATTAACATTTACCTGATATTTGGATAAGTGGTGCCATTAAGTCTGTGAGAATTGAAGTTGTACTATTGTAAGCCCTAGACCTGTACTGAGTCAGGACGTGTTAATCTTCAAGGGATTGAGTCACCAGTAATGGTACAGTAGCAACTGACACAGATATCAACTTGAAAATCCACTCCAGTGTTAATGGGAAAATGCAGTCCCCCCAGTTTGAATTAGTGCACCCCGTTATCCTACTTCAGGAATGGCTCCTTTCAATCATGTGATAATATTTTTGAAACTTTTTTGCTAAATTTACGCAGAATAACTACTTGGTTTACCTCTAATATTCAATGTGATAATACAGGAACAAAACGAAAAATACTTGTCACCAAAATAAGCAGAGATCTGTAAGATTTAGCAAAGTTTTGAAAATAAACTTGTGGTGATTGCTTTCAATCTTCCTTTAAAGTCCATCATACATTAAAGCAAACAGAATGCTTTCTTCGAGTTCAAACAACTTAAATGATCAACTTCTTGAACTGGGCATTTTGGTGAAAGTTTAATGGTTTATTTCTTTATTGAATCTCCAAAGATGGAACACTGCAAGCAGGGCACACACAGTGTAATTTTGCTTACAAGACATGCTACAATATAACTCTTGATCATAGTATACCAAGAGTGGATCTCTAGAAGATGAACACCATTTGCTACAATTTTGTTGAACAGTGGTCTGTGGTAGCATAATCAGGTACTATCATGATTGAAGTTTCAAAATGTTCAACACTTTTGCACCATACCATATTGAATCATAGGCAATAGGATTTTCTCATGATTATGGCATTTTCTTGCAATTTCTCATGTAAGAAATTTTCTGTGGTATATCATGCAACATTAAAGTCACATCGTAGTGTGAGAAATTATGTCTTGCCAAAAGAAATTAATACGAAAGATATGTGTGCCCCAGTTTAGTAAACTGACAGAATCTCTTCCACAATTGTTTTTTCCATTGTAACTACAACTACGGTCATATTTTCTCAATCTAAATAGACAACAGTAAAGCATGTAACAGAAACCAACAAAATTTGTACCCCAATATTTATGTACAACACAGAAAATACAACAAAATAAGAGGACGAAAAAATGCATGCACATGAGAAAACTGAATAAAAAAATATTAAGATACGTCATAACTTTTGTAATTTCTCATTAAATTCAAATGAATACAAATCATTTACAGTTAGTCAACTCAACTATGTTCCAAGACGCCATAACAACCCAGTATAAGTAGAGACACTCTATAGGCCTTTCTACTTCCAACTGATATTAATCACAAACAACAATCATATTACTGTTAACTTACTATGCTTACTGAATCTTAACCTTACAACACATAGATTGACTTTTGCAAAACGGAAATCTATGCAAATTTAAAAAAAAAGACATTTCAAAGTGGAATTTGGCATTTAAGAAAAGATTTAGTTTGTGTCTTTACACACATGCCACCACACCCTTTCACTGTTTTTCACTTCTATATCCACATTTCCAAAGAGCACTCCGATAATTCCTAAATGAAGTCAAAATATGTTTGTAAAGTAAGTTTATTACCAAATTATTTCTAAAAGCATAAACAACCATAACTTAAAACCTGTACCATATCTTGCGGTTAACAATGAGGTGCCTTCACAACTATGTATTATACCGCATTCATCTATGATGGGTGCTTAGAAAAAATTGTTGACAAAAAGTAACATCCTGCAGAAAAATGGAACTTCAAAAACAAAACCCTAGATGAGCCCCCTCCCCCTGTTACAACCCCACTTCCACTAAAATCAGTAATCTTGTCTCATTTAAGACTAAAACCTGATAGCATAATTCAAAGAATGCATGCATGCATCATCTACACAGTTGCCATAGAAACAAAGAAAGTCAGCATTTTTAAGAGGCTCCATTTCCCCATTTAAACCGTCTACTTATCATCTTTGCACATGCATTATCACTCACAGTCTCACTTTCACAATGATGACAGAATGTTAAAGGTAAAACAATACAGGCCTTCGGTTAAATAAAATTTTCATTTCAAATTCCCCCACTTGTTGAAAATATTTTCACAATGCAATTTTTAACTCAACAATAATAAAAGTGCAAAGGACTGAATATAATAGACAATCTTTTTCTAAGAAGTTACTTGGTAACATTACAGATGTTTAAAATGTACTGCAACTGCAGATGACTTGAAGCAAGTCTGAAATCATAATACTGTATTGATGTATGTAATGGACAGTACCACCTTTAAAAGCCATTTGTTGTGTTTACCTTTTGTCTACATCTAAACAAAATACTACCTAATAAAACCAGGAATATTTTAACCCTCTGATTCAGCATTCTGTAGTACTGTCTGTCATATTAGGCACAAAAAAGAATACCAACTTCAGAAAATTTCTAAACAAAACTTTACCTGTGAAATGACACAGCAACTAAAGTCCATTGACATGAGTATAATACCAGATTTTCTACAAACGTACAGTATTTAGAAATAAAAATTTTCAGAGACATTGGAAATTTAAAAGGGAGAGTGCAGACTACTGTACTTCAGCTGCCTCAAGTTCAATTATTCAGTAAGATTATTAAATTTAAACTTGGGAATCATTTAATTCATTTAATATATTTTACTTTTCTTTCTTTAATTTTTTATTAGTTTCCTTTGACTGGTACATGACAATACTACTGCCAAAATGAATGGTTACCCTGCATACAACAAGGAAAAATTGTTTTGTTTTTCAAAGGCAACTTTTTTGTCATCTAACACTATCTGACAAGTGCTCTGGACAAAATATGGAGTAAGCAAAAAAATTCTAAAATTGTATAATTGTTTACTACTTAGTACTTACTGACCTCACAAAATAAATACTTTTTCACTTAGAACTTTGATAATTGATGAAACTGTAATGAAATATTTCACTATTTTAAAAATCCTTTGATTTTTTCAATTTATGTTATGATGACCTTGATGTGTTCTGTTCATCATAGTTCTCACTTTTACCAAAAACTTTAAACTGACCTCACAAAATACTTTTTTTCACTTTAACTTTGATAATTGAAGAAACTGTAATGAAATGTTCCACAGTTTTAGAAATCCTTGAACTTTTCAGATATGTTATGATGACCTTGAGATAATTATATCATTGTGTCCTTCAAAGTCACCACTTTTTCCTAAATATTTAAAGTCTTTTACAGTCAACAAAACATTCAGTTATCTATCACATTACCCATCAGTGGTAAATTTTAGTTTAGATACTAATTTCAAACCTCTTCTACACACTTTCAGAATAAAAATACAAAATCAGCAAGGCCACACACTTTAACTTTCTGCTAAAAAGTTTCTAATTTACACTTAATAAATTTTTGTCATGTAGGGCTACTTCAAACTTTGTGGACTGATTACAAATATCTTTTTGACCAATCATTTGTGAGTGACCTTTTAAATGTGGAGTGTCACTTTATTACTTACTAGCATACGTGTCTGCAAGAAGTAGCCACTGATAATTCAAAAGAAGCAAATCTTCCCAAGATGACATGTCTAGGTGACGAATGCCCTATTTTACAAAGTAACCAGCCTGGAGGAGTGGAACCGTTGTTTATGTCCTAGCTTTCACCACCATGAAATGACCAATAGAGGGAAGACAGCTATCCACTGAGGATGAGCATGTAAATCAAAGGTCTGGCATCAATTTTCCTTTTTCTCATAAAAGAACAAGATGTTGAAATTCCACAGACTTCACAGCAAGCTGTTCTGTTTACTTCATGTAAAATTTATCGCAAAATAAAAGAATGGGGAAGTTTCCTAGATGTGTGACCTGTAAGTCTTTTCATTTACAGGTCACAGAAGAGTAAACCATTATGATACACACACGTGAGTACTGGGTTACAGACCAGTGGTATACAGTTCAAAATTTATCTAGAGTTATCTGTCAACTAAATATGAAAGTATTAGGTGGCATATTAGAAACAGATCATTTTCTTTCAATGAGAACTTGATAAAATGATAAAATAAATTGTAGAAGGTTATCCTGAAGTGATGCATTAATTTTTCGGGAGATACTTTTTCACATTATCACACTCTACTGTATTAAGATATTAGTGCCTATTCATGCTTCTTTAATGGTTAACAATGACCACACTCAATTTAAGCCACTTATCCATTTCAACTTAAAAAAAAAAAATTGTCTAGAAGTATGTAGGACTTTCAAAATTACATCACAACAATTATTTCTACAAAAAAAGGATCTAAATAATGTGAGTTTAGAGCTTTTACATTTTCTCTTTCTATTTTATGTTTTTCATCCACTTTCCTTTTTTCTGGCAGGGAATGAGAGGGGGTGGGGTAAGGGAGGTGGTGTAACACATTATTGACTAACACATAACTGGTAATTCATGACTGACGGGGAAGTACCTGAAGATCAGCAAGGTCAACTTTTTCATTTGAAATCCCATATTTATCATCAAAATGATTTGGATAACGTTAAACTTAATTGACTGACCCAAGCTAAGCATTCCCACAGTATCAGCAAAGGATTTCTTTCTGGGAAGCACAATGCCACTCTTCTTGTGTGCCCCCCCCCCCACTAATCCTTTCCCTGTGATCATCCCCACCCTATCTCAAACCTTCTACTAAACTATGTCGAAAGACTGGTTGCAACTTTTTACATATTATAGTCTTGCCTTTCACAAAAGTTTAGTTCAACGAATTTAAACAAGTTAACAACTTTACTTTTAGGATGTGGAATTGCAGCAAGTATCATATGTAGCAATTAGTTTATTTCAAACTTTGTGAGCTAGGCCCTCAGCCTAGTACTTTGATACTGTGTAGGCCATATATTGTTTAATTGAATCCATCCGTGTGGATCTATAAATGAAAGCCCATCACCATTTATTTAGCCTTACCATGAACTCGCAAAGCACATCGGCCAATCGTCAGTCTATGGAGTCTTTGAAGAGCCCTGATACAATGTTCTGTGATTTATATTTTTTCCCACACATAAAGATGCACTGTAAAGGTTGTCTAGTGTAGCCATACTAAGAGAAGAGTTAAATCAGTCATCTAGAATTCTCTCTCCACTAACCCCTTCCCAGCTGCTTTAACCCTATTTCACTCCTTGGAAAATTCCCAAAACTCCCCATTTGGGAATCTGTATGCCCCCTTCTATTTTAACACATGTATGCAATCGTCAAGGGTTCAAGTTAGATGAGGTTTTACGGCTCAGCTTCTAACCATGTTGGTTTAAGTCGGGCCGGCCACGGCCTTTTTTCCTGTTGTGGCTCACTGGCTTGTTTTCCCTACAGTACTCCACTACAATCGTCAGCTACCTGAAAATAAGACCCTAGCATGGTGGAAGGAGACACCCTCAAGTGGAAGGCATCTTCTCCGTATAGTTCTGTTTTACTCTACCACTGTAAGATTGTTAGTTGGAATGATAGCCATATATGCTAGCTTAAGATAAATGTATTGGACCAAAGCAATTTTTGAGCAAGCCTGTTTATCTGGATAACTGATAGACTTTAGAACTACAGTGTATTAGTTTCTTTCAATCCATCTGACTGAAGTCATTTTTAAGCAAACCTGTTTTATCTGGACAACCAACAGACTTTTAAACTAGTGTATTAGTTCCTTTAAATCTATCTGACAGAAGTCATTTTCAAGCAAGTCTGCTTATTTGGTCAACTGGAAGACTTCCTAATTGGTGCATATTTGTTCATATTAATAAGATTGCTCAAATTACAGGCATTAGGTTCATGCTCACATTATGGTTAGGCCTTTCTGAATCTCCTCAAGCCAAGTACTTACTGCCTATGCACAAAATGCAATTCATCTCCCGCTAAATGCTTCCTTTCTTGTTTTTTCTCAGAACAATTTCTTCCGCACTTTGTCACCTAGAGATATTACAACAATCCTTAATTTACCAATTAAGCTCGGCTCCAAACATTAAAAATTTTTCTCCAACAATAAAATCATGATCCATTAGGATCACTGACATCATGAATTTTCAGGAAAAAAGTTCACATATGAACCTTTCCTTATTTTCCAGACTTTTCCCTCATTTTATCCTTTTGAGTCAATTCTCTCTCCCCTTTGTCTATCTCAGTACGTTTGATGTTTTCACCATATGTTCACATCACGGGCAAAACTGAGAAACCAAAAGAATTATCACATCTCGGAGCAACTTATGTCTAGACCATAATTAAAACCACGTACCAATGTGTCAAAGTAAATCTGTTAGATTCCACATAACTTGTGATTTCCACAGCCTACCTCCTTCAAAAAGGTGCTGAAATAATTACAAACTTTGGTAGATATAAGTCCTCAAATCACAGCCTAACTTAACTCTGACCTTCGCCTTGCATCCCCAACGTTTACATTTCTTTTGCCTTTCACTATAGACGACTTTGATCTTTTGCATATTCATAACTTTTCACTATGACAACCTTGTGTGATTCTATATTTTTCTGCCATTACTGGTCAAAGCAGCATGACAGCACAGAGTTTGGAGTGCTTCTCGCCAAAAGAATTCACTTTTAGGGGCCAATCTATAGGAAAGCACAGAGAGTAAATTTAACATACATTTCATGATAGTAACAAATGCTATGTCTACTTGCAATAACATGTCTTCCACAACTCCATGCAGTGACATACTTTTTTAAACTGATAAACATTCACAGTTTTCAAATGATAAGCAAACAAACTTATAAAATCCATTTTTAACCTTAATGACATCATTTTTAACCTCAGTGACATCATTTTAAGCCTCAGTGACATCATTTTCAACCTCAATGACATCATACAGTGTTGTCTTAAGACTGAAGTATCTGTAAAAGGTAACAAGGCAAATTTCTGCCATTTTAGCTGATCCTTTGTCTACAACAGAATTTTTTATTATCAAAACTGCCTATACGGTATAAATTTGTAAACTTCAAATAGTTTAAATGTATTCAAAATACTTGAAAAATTACACCATAAGTAATTGACTGTTATTCCCCTTTTCCCTTTCCCAACTCCAATCTTCCCCCATCCCCCCCAAAAAAAAATGAAATTAATAATTCTTTTTGCATTATACTTTTCTATGTCTCTTTGGGGGGAGAGAGGTTGTCTTCTTTCAAAGAATGAATGTAAACCTAACATCACAAGATAAAAGTCCTTGAAAGTTTATTCCACAAATCAAAAGCCAGTGATAACAGAGTGAAAGATATTCTGGAGTGGCCTTCTGTCTATAGGTTTGCAAAAAATATGTATACTTAACAATATGTAGCTTTTGCTTTCCTGTAATTTTTTAAAGGAAATGAAAATAAAATGGGCTGCCACTATCTTGGGCCTCTTTGTAATTTAACAGATGAACTGTGGCTAGTATCTGCTCTGTGACAGAATGGAAAGCATTTGCTATTATAGGTCAAAGCAACTTCGCTTTACCAAATGATCCAAGGCAGGAAAACTTTAGGTGACAAAGAAAAAGAAACAAAGGACATCTGCAGGCTTTATTTAACTGAAGCTTCAAATGTCTTTTTCTGTTATTATTCTTTTGTATCTTGCATCTCCACTAATGCAGCTTTTTTGTATTTATTCAAAATTTTCACAAAATAATACACAACTTTAAATCAAGACATTTTTCCAAGGGAACAGTCGCAAGTTTAGAGTATGTTTGTCAGCACTCGAAACGCACCTTGAAAATGTTGACTTACACCAAGGGGGCACATCAAGGGGCCCCATCCATCCATCATATGGTTTAAGATAAACACTGTTGGAGGTGCTTGGATACCAAACTACAACCCAAGGCAGAAACAGACTGGAGGTATTTCCTGTGCTCTGGTTGGTTGCAGCCAATTATGCCGCAAGAGAAAAGCCTGATGAGTCTTAAAGAGATGCCAATTGTTGCATCCAGATTTTTTTACTTTGTCCATGGGTGTTATATTTTTCTTGACAGATGTGACAGAAACACAGGTCTCCCTTCTAATTATTTTTCTCACTGACTATATTCATTTTTTCAAGTATATTTAAACTTGTCAAGTATTTATTTTTTAAATACACTTGAAACTTGTCAATTCCTCACTTTTGCCCTGTTCTCTTTTTGTATTAACTATTTTTATATGATGGCAGCTAATTCCTCTTCAAGCTGTAATATCACTTAACCATAGTTATGCAACATCTATATGATTTCTTGGATTGGTGAAGATAATGACCAAAGTTTTAAGGCATCATGGGAAAGTGAAAGGGAGAGATAGAAAATACTTTAAATACTTGAATGGTCTAGAGATAATAGCTTTTGACCAAAACGGGGAAAAAACTGCCTTTGAACCAAAACAGAAAAAAAGAACTGCTCAAAATAACTTCAGGATATACTGCAATGCATCACGATGGCACATATATGGTATGTTGACAGCACTGATGATGCCACTAACTCAACAATGTTTATCCTACATTCCCATATTGTAGCCAGAAGTATAACCCTTCAAAAGAAGTACCAATATAAAATAAGAGGCACTCTGCCACTTAAACATGGATCACATTTATAGAACTTGCTCTAATAACATTTGTGATAAAAGTTTGTGGTCTACAGAGGTTAATTTACCTCAATTTTCAAAGACAAGAAAACTAGATCCAAGCTAGAGAACATTTATGAATTATTTTATCCATTTCTCAAATGGACAGCATGTATAATGAAAGCAGATATTCCTTGCTATTTTAGTATTGTAGCAAATCTTTTTAAGTATTTAGTACCAGCTTTCACTTTTGTCTCAATCCAATTCTACCCTAGCTATACCCCTCTGTAGCCTCTATCATGTAATGTCTCTGTACACACAAGCCGATCAATTGCAATGATATGCATTATGACAACCGAGCTCAGAACGAGACACTCATCACCAGGAGCATAAAAAATCTTGAACTTGAACAAAGCAGAGCCACACAAATTCAACACACCAATGACTGGGGGTATATAGCAGCCTACCATGTCACTAAACTGGCAAGGTACCAAGCATTGTCTCAGAACCATTAAACCTACTGCAGCGGCCAACAGGCAGGTGTGTAAGGACAAGGATGCCTGCAGCATCCTGGAATGTCTGCTGAGTCACTGCCATGACATCAGAAACAGCATTGCCAGGCAGTGTTTACACCGATAGGGGCCCAGCTTTTCCAGTTACGAGGCTCTGAGCCAATCCACGTATCCCATTTCTAATTATTTTCTTCCGTGACAAACTGTAAAACAAACACATTATGTTTTACACAGACTTAGTACAAACAGATATAAATATCGCTTTTACAGTATTTCATTTAGTTTTTTAACTTGCATCTTTTTTTACAAGCCAATTATTTTTCGATCAAATGGGTGTAAAACACATGCAATTCCCCTTCTTACTGGTCACACCTAAATGACGTATTTAGAAGAAATATTAAAAATGACTGCCATTTCTCGCAGTCTGAACAAGTCGTCAATAACTCTTCACTTCCTTCCAATACATGGCTTGACATTTGAAGGTCTTTTCTGTACGACTACTGCAACACTGTCTGCCGTCATTGAAACATGTAAGGACAGAACTCTAGACGTGTAGACTTGTACAACAAGAGGTTTCAGTTATGGTAGGTTTTAGGGGTACATAGTATTATTTCAAATTTAAATAAATGGCCTAACAGTAGAGCCTTGACCCCTAAGAAAAAACATATATGTATAATATATATATATATTTATGTATATATATATATGTTTCTGTGTTCTAACATTCAGACTTACTGTTCTACACGCACATGTGTACATGATTTTAATTACCGTTAAATGAGTACTAATGTGCCCTTTTTTGTAATTCCTCCTAGTAGCAGATATATTTTGAGAGGAAAGGGGGTTGGTGGAGGGGGTATGACATTAAAGGATATTTCTTACCTCGTAGCATCCCTCCATATGCATGTTACAGCAACGATATGACATACTATTTAAGAGTTGCTTTCAGTAAAGACACCAATGGCAGGTCTCAATACCACAGGTTCATTAAATTTCCATTTACATCCCTTCCCCCATCTGTCCCAACCCCCTCATCCTGCCCACCTCCTCTAATCCACCTTTACTACTCCACCCATCTCTACCACATACCAACAACTGCACACAAACTGCATCCCCCACCACATATTAATCTCCGTAACTACTTACTTTTTAAGGGCCCTTCACTTTCCTCTCATCACTCAGAGATAAAGTCTTTATAGTGCAGCTTGAAAGAAAATGCCTTGCATTGTAATCATAACAACATTGGTTCAGTCATAAATTGGGAATCTGAAAGACTGCCCTCTATTGGTAATTGATAGTTACATCACCTATACAATCAACAAAAATACAACATCGACTGTTGCTACCCAATATCCTACTACACCATGAATCCTTCCTATATTTATGTATGGGTTACATTTGTCAAAACAGCTCAGAAAAATTTTCTGCCAAATTTCTACTATTTTTATTAACCAAAGCTTTATGTGTAGCAATGTTCACCAATGCAGGCCTAATGGCTTTTCCTGTCCCCTAAATTAGATAAAATAGGAATATTTTGAGGAGGGCCAAAAATCATGTTTTCCATCCTTCCTACTAGAATAAAGCAACTTTAAAAAAAAGCAATGTTAAAAAAACACACAAAAGAGTTATTTAATTGACATCTCATTAGAACAAGACAAAACAATACATCCTCTTTCATCAATTCCATCTTCAATATTCAAAGTATGACGGCTTAGAATGTTTTGGTTGCCAAAAGCTATTTTTTGAGAACAACACTACAGTAATAGCATAATTTTAGGGGGAAGGAGAGCCAATTAACTTTTTTACAATGTTATGAAGTTTGTTGGGGGGTTGGATGGACCGTGGTGGGACAAAAAGGAGGGGGAGGATTACAATTCCATGCAGTAACCAAGTTACAACACAATATGTTAATTTCTTTGCATCAAAAATTTCCCATTATGCATATCACATGACATAGCTAACTCCAACTACAGCTAGAGACAATGCACTCAATATAACTCCAACTTCCACTCGCGGCGTAAATTTATCAACTGAATATGTACATGACGATTTCTGTGAACTTTTACCCAATAAAGTGTGAAATATTTCTATCCACAACAAAATAACAAACTGCATCACTATCAAATTCCTTCCCCCCTTACTGAATTCAATATGAACAATTTTCTCACTCACAGAGTTACTGTACTTTCAATGCATTTTATACAACTTATGTATAACTTTAAACTAATTTTCTCTCAAAATTGGTCACATTTTTGAAGTTTTTAGTAAGCTTCACCTTCTCCTTTGGCACCACCAATTTTAATGCAATCACCATCTCCAAAAAAAGTTACAAAACTTCACCATTTTCTATCTAAAATCCTGTGAAGGAGTGAGTTCCTAGGTCAATGGGCATCAATTTTGAATCTACGGTAAGGTCATGTGCAGTATCTGTTCTTTTCAGCCAGTCAAGAATGGGGCCATGCATGACAGACTCTTAATGTGGAGGTCTGAGGGTCGAGAGGTTGTTAAGTTTGTGTCCTTTCAGGGATTAGCTCATTAAGAGAGTGTTCGGAACTCCTTAATGAGTAAAAGTTTGGTTTTACCCATGGACTCTTTGCCAATGAGTCAAGGGGACTTTCAAAAAAGTATTTTGGATCTATGTAACACAAATTTCTGCAATTTAAGACATGGGAAAATATGTTTACATTGCATCAACATGCAACAAATAAACAAAAGCTTTAGTCACTCATTAAATGATTCAGTCCCATCAATGGAGTCTGGAGATAGCCAGCTTTCTTCCCCAAAATATTTTGCATAAATTCAGGAATATTGCACCACAGAAAAATTAGGTAAACAAATTATTCATGATCGAGCTATGATGTAGTGAATTAATTTTCCTTGAAAACAGAATTACCAACTTACGTAACCTTCAAATGTCCATCATTTGATGTCTAGAAATAAAAGTTATACAGGTGTCAAATTTTCCTGTGCCACAAACTCCCAAAAACTCCCTGGACTGGGAATCTATGAGCCCTGATACTAGGGATTACAAGTGTAAATAGGAGGTAAGGGAGGGGGTGATGTAGATCCACAATTTCCACTTATGGTCAGCTGTCATATGGTCTAATTTGAATTAGACCATAAGACAGATGACCATAAGTAGGACAGTTGACCATAAGAGGAAATTATGGATCTACATTGTCCATCCAAGTTGTAGCATGCTTGAATTTCAGATACTACTGAAATATATGTAATAGACAGTGGCTATTAACAGCTTGACCTGAAACATACTCAGAGCATGAACAGTTTGTCACTTCAGAATTTAGACTAATAATGCCAACATGTCCATTTTTCAAAAAAAAATATATCTTAACCCCATGTTCTTTTTTAGGAGTGTGATTATTTCAGCACCAGACACAATTGCAATCATCTAATGGCCTTAGATTAACCCAGCAGGTAAGCCCTCCTATCAATCATTTTCTCCAAGAAATATTGTCATCACAAGCTATTTCCAGTGATTACATACTTATGTATCACTACCAATCATGAAAAATACATCAAAGGTGAACATATGAATGTAAGAAGTATACTTCAAATGCCAATACACTCATACCGTAGAATACATAAAGTCAGACCTTTGGAGTCTTCATGACTTAACATGCGGAAAGACTACCAATGCTTCCTTGCGGGAGGTACTCTCTGATCTGACAAGACAGAGCCAAATATTAGGGCAGCTCTGTCATAAGCTATTTGCTTTGACTACATGGGTGGAATGACTACATGGGTGGGTAGAGTTGGCTTGGTGGTTGATTGTACTGCTTTGTACACTAGAGGTCCCTGGATCAAATCCCTGTGGAACCACTTGGAAATTTCCTGGGGACTACAATTTACTTGTTCAGCATAGCTGTTCACAGTGATGCAGAGGGGGTTTAAATTGGGGAAATTTAAATGGGTATCTGGTTGTTCGTTTCAGGAAGTTGTCTGAGTAAGGAAGTTGTGAGCTTTGCTCCGTTCAGCTGTCAAGCAGTGGTGCAGAGCACGGAACCTCCATCCCTCCCAGCCTTTGGGAAAGTGGATAAATACTGAGGATACACTCACATCCGTTGCATGGGGACATTTAATGGTGGTCCCCTGAGCAGGATTGAGAGCAACTAGTACACGCCTGCCTCGTTAACCTCTGACCACTAGTTGATAAGAGAAGGCAAATCTCTTGGGTGTTAATCCACGCTCACTCTGGCATAGGGTCCCCGACGAGCTAACTGTCTTCCTGACCCTCCAACATTAAACTTAAACATACTTATTCATCCCAACAATGGTGCAAAATAAATAAAAGGTGATTATATGAATGGAAAGCCAACTTTAAGTTTTAATGCCAACATATTGCTATACTCATAACTATTAAGTCTGGCTTTCCATGTCTTCATGATTTGGCAAGAAGGCTACAAAAGAGCATTTCCTCAATGGGAGGGTGCCCTGTCTAACTCAAGGTATTTGCTGTGACTACATACTTATGCATCCCAACAATCATGCAAAATAAAGGTGAAGTTATTTGTTAGTTAGATGGGATTTTACAACACACCAACACGATTGTGTTATATAGTGTCACCTAGAAGAGAAAAAGGTACAATGTTGGGATACAAAAAACTAATAAAAAAAGTTGGGGTCAAATTCCACTAAAAGGTCCAGGCAAATGTGGGAGTCATGTCAAAAATTTCTATACAGTTTACTTTCCTTGAGAAAGCCCAAAATAAGGGAAGGATCTGTCTGCTCAAATAAAGTTTTCAGGTCTGGCACAGCGTAGCACTTCTGGCGAATATGGGAGTATTCATAACAGTCAACGAGAATGTGACTGACGGTGACAGCACAATCACAGGGTATACAATATGGTCTCTCATCCCCGTGAAGTAAATAGGCATGGGTAAAGCAAGTGTGGCCGATGTGAGCCCTAGTCAGAACTAAATCATCTCTCTGTTTACTGGGGGCTCCATGTCCCCCAGTTCCGACCGTTGGTTTAACTCGGTACAATTTATTTTCGGGAAAGGAGTCCCACAGTTCTTGCCATTTCGATTTTACAAAGCCATTGATCTTAGGGAGGTAATCGTGTATCTACGAATAGAAAGCCAACTTTTAAGTTTTATTGCCAACATACTGTACACACATTGCTATACTCAAAGTAAATATAAAGTCTGGCCTTCTGTGTCTTCATGATTTGTCGAGCAGACTACATATGAACTTCTCAATGGGAGGGTACCCTCTTCACAAGCTATTTGCTGCCTATGATTACATGCTTACATCCCCAACAATCATGCAAAATATATCACAGGTGAATCTATGGATGAAAAGCATACTTTTAAGTTTTTAATGCCAACATATTGCTATACTCATAGCAAATATGAAGTCTGGTCTTCTGTGTCTTCATGATTTGGCAAGCACACTACAAATGAGCACTTCTTCAATGGGAGGGTACCCTCTGCGACCATAAGCTATGAGGCTATGATTACATACCAATGCATTCCCACCAATCATGTTTCACAGGTGAATCAATGAATATAAAAATGAAATTTAATGCCATACCACTCATTGCCATACTCATAGCAGTATGAAGTTGCCTTTTGTGTCTTCATGATTTAGCAAACATGGAAGACACCAAATAAGAACTTCTTCATTAGAAGGGCGCCCTCTGTCATTATGCAATCAATCTTGCATTACTGACTGCCAGTAAAAGAGGGTTTACCAACCACAAGGTAAAAGTTTGAGGTATATTGAAGATATTAACATTTTTGTAAATTTACAGAATCTGCAGGCTTATCACATCAATGATACAGCCAGGAAGTAGTGAAAAACATATGCAGAACAGATGGACCCCAAAAAAGAGCAATGTTTGAAGGGCTGAGGGCACAACTCTTAGAAAAGGTTCTATGTGAAGGGTAAGAAAACAAGGCCAAAAATTAACTTCACAGACTTTGGTACTCCGCTGGCCATGTAGCAAAGGCGACTTAGAGGTAGCATCTTGTGAAGTGGGATGGGCGCTACCTAGTGGGAATCAAAGAGAATGAATGTTCAGTGATACTCCACAGTAGATGGGACTATCCAATAGTAGTAATAGGTGAAGTACGTAGCAGTAAAATAGATTCAACAGCACAGCAATTATCACTTTTTTTTTGTCTTCCATTAATTTTGTTCTATACAAATCCCAACAAGTCTGGCGTATACCACCTGTTGGTGTACACCTGTACACAGCACTAGCCACGCACGTATACAAATACCCATTACATATATATATATATATATATATACGCATGTCAATCTGAAAGATAAACTTTGCCTTTGAAGGCAATGTTTACAATATAAAATGTAACAAAGGGGGATATCCCCCTCATCCCTCCATGGGGGAAACTTTTTGGGAAGGGGTACAGTACCTTACATAACAAAATAATTTCAGCTAGCCAAAAAGATCCAAAAATCATCCGAATTTGAGTATTTTCTTTGCCATATTTTAACAAATTTGGCATGGATTCCGAGAGCATATCCTCAGATGAACAGCAAACTTGGAGCACTTGTTATACAGTACCATACTTGACAGCCATATACTGTACGTGCAGACAGAAAATCACCACTACTCCCAGGTATGGGAATCTACAAGCCCCAATACTTGCCTCCAATTTACAACGAGGGTCGATGAAGATTGAGGGCTAATTCCTCCAACTTTGTATTAAACTTTAAATCACATGGCTTGCCAATTCACTATCTTATATCAAATCGATATTTTTTTTTCTACTTGTGAAGGCCAGTCCCCAAATGAAAAAATTTTTATTGCTTTGGGATGAAAACTGTCTTTACCTGGGCCCAGCAGAACCCTATATCTCCCAGCTGCAAGGCCTCACATCTTACAATGCTGTCCTCCTAAGCCGTTGGGCTCCTGCACTTGTCTCATGATAATGAAGGTACCTGCCTCCACCATCACTGATAATCTCATCTCATCAACTAGAACAACCACAGAGAATCTCTCTTTACTTGTAGGCTAAGTATTTTCACAAAGTAATCCCTGAGAATGCCAAAGTATCTCCGAAATTAATCTAAAGAAGATGCAATGGATCTATATCTCTTAGATGTTATCATCCTAAAATCCAACTTTTCAAAAGAGATATAGCCTAGCTCACATACTATAAGACGTAAGAAAACATGAGAAAAGCCCGATTAAGTTGGTCAAAAACGGTTCATCAGTATCACAAATCAAAACTTTGATCATAAATAACTAATAAACGTCCACAAATATATGAAGCTTCAAATTAGATAAATTATTTATTTAAAACCTTTCTAATCTACATACATTTTTCTGTGCCATTTCTTTGCATTTATTGGCCACTTATTTGAAATTCAAATTTTTATGACACCCCTTTAATGTATGCATCTACTAATCCTTTAGATTGGGAAAAAAATATCAAGTGTTATTGCAAAGAAAAAAAAAGAGACAAACCAGACAGTTACTGCAAAACTTACCAAAAACTTTCTGTCTGGAAAAAAATGACCTGCACATTTAGGTTTGGATATCTTCAGGTATACGCACAACGTGAAACGACTTCTTGAACTGCGGGCTGTTAAAATTGTGTTGACTGTGTGTAAAACCTTATACGACAACCATCAGTAGATTTGATCATACAAGACTACCTCATTAAACATTTTTGTAGCGCATCAAATATCACAATCAATCGCTTTACCTAAATATTTGTCAACGCTGCTGAATGTAAAAGAGATGATAAAACTGTGGTCCCTTATCAAACTTGATTCAAAATTATGGTTGCTAAAACATCTCACCTACGACAACTACATTAAGACATAGTCCTTTTTGGTACCTACTTCATCCACAGCACCACCTAGCCCACTTAACTAAAGGAAAACTCAACAGTTTCCATCAACCTACCTTTAAAAATTTTCTTCTTCAAACAGAACAAAAGGTATTAAAATAACAAAGGTATTAAAACAATAAAGTCAAGTAAAAATAACTTATTAATTAAAAATGAAATTTATGTCCTCCAAACCACAAACAATTTAACAAAGAAAGATATGTTAACACATCCATTCCCATTTTGACCTGCTATAAACAATCAAACAATCGTTAACGTTAAAAGCAATAAAAAAATTTATTCACCCTCATCCCCGCTGGTCACCCCTATAAGTTTCTTTGTCCTGTCCACCCTAATCTCTCTTTGCGGTCCACAGGAATTGTCTTCTCCTTTGTCTCCTTCTCAAACTGTATCCATAAACCGACCAACTGGCATATTATTTACACAGCTATTATTCACGTCTCAAACTCTCTTTGTTCTGATTTTGACTCTGATCTTGCAAGCCTGCGGAGCGTTCATAACAACTTCAGCCCTTAATAAATAATTAAAACATCATTAGCTCGTCCCAACATCCTTGTGCATGTTGCAGCTTCCCTCTTCCCTGTTTGTGTGTTCTGTTCGGCTCCATGTCACACAACGACATGTTGTCCCCGGTAACAGAGCGAATAAAAACCGACCTCCACCACGGATGGCGGAGGCATTTATTTACCTTGAGAACTTTTTCTTTTGGCGGTTAGTTTCAATGTCCCATCAGACTCTGATTGACACTAAGATGGCGATGAATTCTAGCGTGGACAACCTGGCAAGATGAATGCATGGAGATAACTGCACTGCAGGTTGTGGGCTACTCATATAAGATCAATAAATTTGACAGTCTGCCGCATCTCCCACAAACATGTTTATTAAATTTCTAAAACTGGTTGACAAAGACGAATGTTCACGCTTGATAATTAAGATGGAATGCGAGTCGCATTTAAAATCACAGAAGAGATTATATCAAAAATGATCTAGTAGATTCTATGAGACTAATGGCCGGCTGGCACAGTTTCGACTCTCGCGAAACACTATCAGTCACAAGAATTCAATCACGTGAAACCAACTGTGCTGCGAGAAAAAGGACGAGTGAAGGATGATAGCGACCAAGAAATCAATGAAATACAAACAGAATGCTTTACGTTCAATGAAAGTAGAGACAGACTTTTACACAATCATTAAATAATCCAACCCAACAGACCTAGAAAGTCAAAATAAAGTAGGATGTCAAATTATATGAAGGCAAATGTCCTTAAAAAAATGTAACCTGCTGTAAGAAAATTAAACCATCAAAAGTTAGCTGACAGGGATGATTGCAGATCTATATGATATTAGCTGACAACTGTCTGTAATGTTTGCTTAAATAAGTTTATGACTAGCATTGTCTTATATACAACATACTGGGAGGGAAACCAAGACATATAAATGATAGGTAATGATGCCACCTGAAGAAAACTGGGACTATGAAGTGATTACTTACAAAGTGATTGCATGTGGAATAAATGTTAAGCGAAAAGCTACTGTACCATTAACTGCAAAACTCATTTCTCTCTATGGTTGCTATCAATCTAAACATATGTGAGTAGCACCAATTTCTTATTCACATATTTTTTTCTTTAAATCTCTTAGACCCTCTGTTAAATGTCAATGTTTAATCTCACAGATGTTTTGGCAATTAGGCCTAAGTTACTATGTAATGTTATATAGGAAGCCCAAATATAGACCCACACTTTGGCACACTGCACAGGTAGGCCAATAATTGCAAATAATCCCTAAATGTTGCAAAATTTTGTGATTAAACGTTTAATGGTACACAATCTTAGCCCTATTGCAAACAACTCAAACCCATCATTAGTTGTGACATCCCTGCAATATATCCTTCTCAAACAGGGAACGACCCGAACAGTAATCATGGAAGCTCTACCCACACACTTAACTTGAGGGCTTATATGCCGAGGATCAATCCAAAACCGTCGGAAACCTCAACTTTCCAAAAAATCCAAAAATGAAAGGATGCTCATCCAAAAACCACTGCTGTTGTCCAAAGGAGGAAGCCTGCTACTAGTACTGTCACAAAACTCAACATATACTCATCTGCTCAAAGTCAGAAAGAATATTCCAGGACCAAAACTTGTGTAGTTACTGTCTGACAGCAAGCGAAAAGAGGACTATAAAGAAGGCCTCCCTCTGCCAGAAGACACCCTCCATTACTGTGCTATTGATTTGCCAGGGTCTTACGGAGGGTAAGTGGGGATTACACATGTAAATAGGAGTGATGGCAATGTAGATTCATACTGTAAATCCTTTTCAAAAATTAACAAATCAACAATAATCTTTCAAGGAAAAATCCAGGCATGAATTGTGTAACAGGTCTGTATTTAACACCTGGCAAGGGACAAGCTTACAGTGCCCTTTAACAGGGGCTTTCCCTTTCCTGCAATATGAACTGTGCTACAACTTACTGCAGGTAAGTTATGGCTACAAACGGATATTAGATGTGAGGAGAGGACAAACAGATTTTACTTTACATTTGGTGGAAGACAAAAACAGAAACTTGGTGCAGTTTATTTTTCAGCCATCAAGGAAAGAATTGATCATGACTAACCTCAAAATTAGCCTCTCCTATTTAAAGGAATTTTAATAGAATTCAGGAAAGGGCAAACTTCCATTTTAAGGATGATAATGAATTGTACACAACCTTACAACGAAACCACAAAAAATGAAAATGTTCCATTTTTAGGAAAAGGAAAAAAATCACCAAAAATGCAGGACTACTAAGGGTTGTGGGCGCTCTCTAGAGGAAGGGGTTACCGCAGTGCTATTAGTTTTTTTGACAGGCAGTTATTGCAGGAAATAATGGTACATATGTAGATGAGTGAAATAGACTTCTGTAATCCCAAATGAAAGCTAAAAGCATGATTTTGATGGTTGTAGGATCATCATGTTAATTTGTTACAAGACAATTACTTGATACTGTGGGGGAAACTCCCAAATATCAACCTGGTTTCATTGTATTTCCATGAAAATCTGTCATCCTAACCAATTTTTTAGAAGAGGTGCAATGACCATATTGATTATTGATACAAAGACTGAATGTACAATCTGTGATGTATAGAACACTATATATGCATGTTAACACTACATAGCTTTAATATTCAGTTGTTCTGCAATCAAAGTGCCTTGTGAGATGTAATACCTGAAGCCACTACACTGAATCAAATGTAAACATACTCTGAACCAATTTTTATTCAAAACAATGAATGTCATCTTGAACCTTACTGTTAACTGTATATTTTGAAAGATATATAATTGTTTTGTCTCAATTGGACTAGCCAAATTTGTGATCATTTCATCTTTGTACAGAGAGCAAGTAATCGAACATTTAGATTTTACATGAAAATTTATGAAGCTTGTTAACTTTTCCTATCCAGACCAGTTCCAACATTCCATAAAAAAATCTGGTACCATACCAAACGAATATCATTACAGCTGACCAATGTCCAGTCTTGAAACAGATTAACGGTGCATACCAAAAGACAACGGTCCATACCAAAGACATCAGTGCTATGGCTGAGTGGATAAAGGCGATGACGCTTGACAACTGGGAGGTTCCGAGTTCGATCCCTGGCCGGGTCAAAGTAAGGTGGGTTTTTCATCCAAGAGCAATCTACGGTTTTCCCATTAACTGGCCTCTCAAATTCAAAGAGACCAAACTTGATCTAAACTGCTGAGTTGGTTAGCGACCCCATGTGAAGTTGTAATTCATAAGCCACATAGGCTTCTCCCACATTTGTGGTCGCTTAGCATCGTAAACCAACTGCCCTACAAGGTCTAAACTAATATACACTGTGAAGCTTCACGTCTCATGCCCAAAAACTACAAGCACGTATTTTTCTGTCTCATGTCCAGCACATGGTCTGGATAAGCTTAGGTCTGTTCTTCATTCCAAAATATTTGGAACCTTCACCAAACCTGTGCTGACTAATACCAACACCACCTCTGGAAACCAGTTAGCAGTACATAACTAATTTGGGAGTATGCATACCTGTTACATTTTGATGTTTGACTGGATAATATGAGCAACACTTTCATAATTTTTTCATCTTTTACCCAGCACAAGGCCTGGATCAGTTGCCTTGTCCTTGACAGTAAAAAAACGTGAGTCATCTTTTAAGGATGGTCCCCATCAAAGAAGACTGAAGTCAAAAACGACCACCGATCTCCACGGTGATGGACTTGTCAAGGTTACCTGCAGACTAAGGTTGAGTCCTGTCACAAAGTAACGGAAGGCTAGACATGTCACACGCTCCCCTGTTGGGTCAGGCAACTGACCAGGAAGCATGAAGCAAGCTGAAATGCAGTTAAGTTTTTGTTCATGATCTGAATAATTGATACAAGATTGTGAAGAAGCTTGTTGGATGAGTCCAAGAAGGGATCTTCCAGGTACGATGGATTATATATAAGGCCGAAAGTAGTACCAATCTGCACCATGGTGATATATAATGTATAAATCATGATTATCATCAGATAGAGATCTATCAAACCGAAGGGGAGGGGGATTGGGGGACCTTAGAAGGGGCACTAGTGATAATGCAGGGGTACCGTACACAGAAAGAATTATACACATGTATGGTTTAATGGACAAGTGGTTAAGGATTAAACTATTAGCAATACAGTGTGATATTGATCAGTAACAGTTATCACCAGGCATAGAGCTATAATCCTAAGGGAAAGGGTCTGGAGACCAGGCTCAGATCTATAAATCAGAAGAGGAGAGATCTGGGGGGACCTAAAACAAGCAAAAGAGGGCTAAAATAATGATGTTACAGAACGATAGGTCTATATGAAAAGAATGGTACCTTTTGCATTCTACGTACATTATTTTGCACCATATATCTGGATTTCTAAAAATCATTATTGGTGATGTTTTGGACTTGCTATCTAGCCAAAATATGGGCCAAGCATTTTTACTCTTACTTCTAGTATTCTTACGAAAATCCTCCAACATATGCAGCCCTAGCCCTCATCTGCTATGGAACTCAATATTTAAAACTAGAAGTAGGTTCAGAATAAATTAGGTAGTCCAAGGGGGAATTACAATCGAGTACTACATACGAATGGAATCATGTATGTGTAAAACTGTAATTACAAAAACTTTCTCATCAGTTCATTTCATTCTTCGATTAAATACGACTAGTACATAAAACCCATCAACCTTTCACCTACCCAATTAAATTACTATTAATTTACATCTCTCCTCTCCCACCAACTAAAATCTATTTTTATTTTCAAGAACTTTTCAAAACTTCATTTTAATGAAAGTATACACTGATGGAAGAAGTCCTAAATTTTTCCAACAAAAAAGAAAAGCTATACTGTTCCACAATTCTCCCATCACAAAACAGAACACTGTTAAACTCCCGTCTACCCTGTAATGATGCCTAGTCACAACTATCCTCTTCCAATCTGAATCAAATGATTACAGCTCTGTTGCTATTCTTAAATACAAAAGCCTGCCATGTCAGTCACATCCGAGTGCCTGTACTCTCCGATAACATCTTTATGTTCTAACAAGGGACATCCGCAGACATTAATGCCGTTCTGACGACCAATGAAATTTGAGTGACTCAAAGCGGCCTAGATGCAGAAGATCACCCCAACAGGTGCTTTGTACATAGAAAGTGTACAAGTCATAGACAAGTGTTGAATGAGAGAACAAGGTATAAGGCACCAATTGCCGTAGAAGACAGACTGGAGTCATTATGACATAAGAAAAGTAGCACAGTATCTGCTACCTTCAGGGAAAAAGGGATCCCTCTATTTGTTTCAAAATCTTCTTTAGCAGTGCAAGGTATTCTGAATGAGAGTGCAGGAAGGAGGATTTTGGGATCATACAGTAATCAAGTATTTGGGGAAAACATCAAAAGAACATGCAAGGAAACAATTAAGCACTCATTGTTAAACCTTTCATCAGGTCAGTCTAACTTGGCATTAAATGATACCAAAAATGAAAAATCGTTCTACTTATATGGGAATACACTGCTGCAGCAGCTATTTCAATACAAAGACTTCAGCCTGAGACAAGAATTTCATGACGTTTCTATGAAATATTTCTGGAGACCAAAGTAAGATGAATGACTGATCAGATTTTCCTGCTATAAAAAATCCAGGATAAATTTAAAATTTGCACTTTACATGACCCTTCAATGAAGTTACAAAGCAGTTCAAAAGTTGCGTGACTTTAACATGACTTCTTTCTAACTTTTTTTTTTTTTTTAAGAAATTCTGGAACATTTTCAAGGCCTGAAAAGTGAAAACAAAACTCAACATCTGGACCTAATTTTCCAGGGTGTCAAACCCTGTCCAAAAAAAAAATCAAGTTTATATCACTTATTGATCACATTGAGTTTACTTATCTTCCAGTCTAAAATAATTTCCTAACTTTTAGCAATATTTGATTTAATTTCAGTTGATCAACAATAGGTTAACACTTAACATTTTTCATTCCCTAATGACACCTAATACCTCTTAGGGTCTGTTGAAATTTGTTCAACTTAGTATCCGTGGTTACATCTGTGTGTTCAGACATTTTTATGTTCAGACATCTCTGTGTTCCTACATCTCTGTTCCCAAACCTGCACGTTACATTACGACACTATGTATACATGCAGACATCCGGCTTTGCTCGACAGATCCAGGTTTTCACTATCATTTAACATAGATAGGCCGACTGAATGGTTTCCATTTTAATCTTATCCACGGCCGTAACGTTAACCTAACCTTCTCTAACTTCAGGTATAAGAACACTGAGCAGTCACCATCACTTCACACAGTTAGCATCAGAGCTTTCCAAAGGATAAATGCATAGAAACTATAGCCTGGCATGTGTTTAAAAGAGACTAGTAACAGACAATAAGAGCCATTTCAGGCCAGCATACATGGGACAGTAAAAACAAGGGCAGAAGGCTATAACATACTGTAAACTGTAAAATGGGTTAAAAAATGGCTAAGTTGGAACTTTATTTCTGTACATTCACTACAAGACCAACTTTTCTGGGGTAATTTACGCCTCCCCCCCCCCCATTTCAATTTTGCAACAAACTCCAAATTAAATTAATCTCAGTGGTTGAGATGCTGGAATGTTTATATGATGCCATAAAAATGATCTTATTAAGACAGATGGGAATTTTAACGCAGTGGAAACTCTTTTTCAAATATCAATTAAAAATTGAATACAGTCAAATGACAAACAGCAAAATTTGAAAATACCCACCTGGTCAAGAAGGAGCAATCTTAGTGCTCTTGTTATTTAGTACAGATGATTCAAACCTTCTTCAACAAGTAAAGTAGCAATTCGTCACCCTTGATCCATGCCCTGAAGGCGACTAATGTAAACATGAAATAAGAGTGACCGAGATCATGTAACAAGTTAATTATTATGTGAGTTGCCTCAATGAGATAAATCCAAACAAACACTGCATGACCAATATAGGGTTTTTTTTTTTTTTTTTTTGAAGAAAAAGGATAATGTACAGTACTTGGAAATATAATCTAATTTTTTCTCTTCTCCGAAGAAGCATCTTTGAAAGCTTCATATGACATGCATGCATGTGAACATGAACAACACTGAAAAACTTAACATGTAGGCCTAAAGGTTGAAAGAAGTATTTATCTTAACTGGACAGGTACAAGAAAACTTCATCTCAGATAAACACTTGATGCAGAATTTGGGATTCATGCAGGACAGTGTCAACTTTTAACAAACTTTAATGGCCAAGTCCAACATGATACTCTACAGTCCTTGCACGATTTAATGCAATCAATCAAGTGGTTATTTAACACCCTGTAGTTGTCAAGAATTTAGTGACAAAAATACAAGAAGGTATATATGATATTACTACCATCGTTACAAAGCACCTTGTTGGTATTGTTTGTTGTGGGAGCACGGAAAAGTGATAATAAGGGCTACTTGAAGCATTACAAATACAGAACTCTTCATTTGTGTACCTCAAATGACCGATTTATCTTTACACTACCATAAATGATGTATCATATGTCCAAAATATTATGTATAAGACGTATCAGCTGAATTTCTGTTCAATAAGTAGTAGTTCTAGACTATTAAGTTAGCAAGATTTATTGCTAGAGAGATTATTAATGCAACAAGCATGCTTCATATACATACAAAATTTTCTCCCAGACGTCAATTTCCAGGAATTTTGCTTGATGTTAAAAACTGTTTCTGTGATCAAACTTTTTAATTTTGTTTCTGGTGCATTACCCTAATTATAAAACATTTTCTTCAAAGGTCCCAGTCTACACTTAAGTTCAGTTACTTAATGAGGATGCAAAGAGTGGGTAATTTGTACTAAAACATCACAGAAACAGTCAGAGACTTTGAAAACATTTTTGTGGTTTATAAGTGAAAGAAAATGTCATAAAAATGTCTTTCAGCTTTCATACAGTATCACAGTTTTTTGTTTTTTTTTTTCATTCTTTTTCTGTGCCCCCCCCCCCCACACCCACCCATTCATCCCTTTTGTTTTTCATTTTCAGACTCCTTACATTGCACGTATGTACAAGTACACAAAAGACACTGTTTTCCTAAGTCACATACCTTATTGCAAAAAAGTGGAACTATACTGACAGGTTTGAAAGTCAAACACACATCACAACATAATCTTTTCAATGTACATTTGAGTTACAAAGCCTTTGATACCTTTACAACTTATACACCAGGGATGGGGGAGGGGGGACCAAATGCACAAATGCAATGGGCAGTATTGTGCCTGCTTGAAAAACACAACTCGATCACACAGATTGATTGTATTGGAGAGTTTTCAAACCTTATTTATTATAACTGCTATTTTATTTTTTAAATTCCTTTGGGAATTTGGCAAAGAAGATGGTAATGAGCTATGGGTGGGTAGGGATGGGGTAGTTGGATTGAGGGGTGGGGTGGGGGTATTAAACAATGAATTGCCAATGTTTTTCAAAATAAATAAAATGAGAAAGTTTCTCATTCATAAACAATGTCCAATATAGGATAACTGTCCCTTGGTTGATGGGGGGAGAGGGTACGAACAAGGGGAATAGCTGTCTTTTTCAAAAATCAATCACAAAGAGCCAAAACAGTCTCATTAATGCAAACCACAGTCAATAATTGTATTTACAATAATTATCTCTAAATATACTCAATTACTGCCTATGTACCACTTTTGTTTCATTCATACATACATTTTCTTCTATTTTTCAAACAATTTGTTAAGTTTTAATTTCAACAAGTTTCAAAACTTTCTAGTGTGCTATGAAATTAGTTTATTTCTTCCATTATCAACATTAGATAAATTTTCACACATCACACACCATTTCAGGGAGTTCTTCCTCAAAATACTAGCACTCAAGAGAAATTAAGACTTGGATAATTTTTGCTTCCTTTACAGAATCTTCCTCCAATTTTCCCCATTTTTACCCTTGTATCAACCCCACTTCTGCAAAAAAAAAAAAAAAAACTGACATCCTGTAAAATATCCAAGTGTTCCCCCTGATCATCATGTCTACCCCCTAATGAATGATGGCCACTCTAATTTCAAGTTAGTCACACAAGCTGAAGACCGCTGGCTTAGGGTGGGAGTAATGACCCGAAACTCTCGTAAAACTCCCCAAATAAATATCGCTAGTCTTGTCCTGACAAAGAGGCGTGTAAATTGAGGCAACATTTCATGGTCCACTGGCATGGTCTAACATCCATCATCGTTCCTAAATCTGATCTACATGACAATTAATACTAAAAAATGATTAATCAGGGTTTCTGGTACATTTCTAACATTTTCTGAAGTCTTCCACCTGGATTTTTGAAGACTGACAGGCAAGTAGATTCTTGGTAAAGTAGGATTTAGGAGAAGAAGATGGTTCATAAAACTTAATTATTCTTGTTGCTGTAACGAATGTGATGTCCAAACAAAAACAATTTAATGCAAACTTCAGTGCCATTCAATACTTGATATTTCATGGAGGCAGATGTTACTTTAAACGGTTCATCAGTTTGACGCCGTATGACGTCTGACGTCGGCATGTCCACTTGAAAATACATGCACAATTAACCTATGCACATGAAGAGTAAATCACTTTTTTTTCCTTCCAATTTGCCAAGATGAAATGCAATCTGCTGGCCTACATACTGTATTCTTCTACTGACATTGCCTTTTTAATCCTAAGACTGATTTTATTTAAAAATTTGGCAAGAGTGTATTTCTTGTCATGTTGCATTGTTATGAAGTTTAGTCCCAGAACCTGATAAATGCTGGGATGAAATATTTTCAAAAATTTCCTACCGATATGATAACACCATAATGCATGACAATCTTCATATTTTTTTTCCAGAACATGACAACTGCTACATACAATATTGCATCATGTACATTCTTTTTGTAGCACGATAAGCAACAGGTTTGGACATTTTTAATTTGCGGTTATACCATTTTGGGAGCAACTTTTCATAATTATGCAGCATTCAAAACAAAAATCATGTTTCAAGACAATTAATTTAAATACTTAAGATTATTCTAAGTTATGTACAGATACTGTATGTTAGGTCTTTATTGTAAAGAACACCACTGCCATTACATATTGAATCACAGAAATCCCAAAACACTGAAGTATGGGAGAACCCAACTCGTCTCTTTTCTTGTGGAAGGTACTTTTAAGCATGAGGAGGTTATCTTAGGGCCTCTCCTTTACACCTATCCTAATTTCATTACTGTCATCAACATCCCCATCCCAGCTGAGCCCTCCTTTCTCCCTTCTCCCCTCTACTTTCTCCTTCCCACTTCCCTTCTTATTTTATCACTGATGTACAGAGGCATACCAAGGGGCAGGCATCCTCCTCACATATACAGTAATGACTGAATACAGAAATTTTACTAAAAATAAGTCTGCAATGCTCATCTCACCCTGCAAAATATAACCTTGCCCCACTCTTGCTCCCTATATCATGGGTAAATGCAATATTGCTACTTCCATACATTCTACTTCATTTAGTTGTCTAGTACCAGTACTATCTTCTTCTCACGGCAAGCTCTTTCCCCTCACAATTAGCACAACCTAGCAATGCAGTATATCCCAATTCACACCATTATCCCTTTTAACATTACAATTCTTGAATGAAATTTTCTTCATAAAGTTGTTACTCTACAAATTTCAAATAACTGAGATTGTTAGCAATCTGAGCTTTTTACTTAAAATATAATACTTACTATGAAGATTTAAACAATAAAACTACAGGGTGGGCCATCACTCCTGCTAAACAAACTATAAAGTGATCAAAGAAGGTCACTTAATGATGGCACTATTTATAAACACATAAAGAGTAAATATCCCTTAACATTTGAAGTATGGTAGCTGTGCAAAGGAAAAAACAGTCAAAATTTATCATAGTACAGTAGTCACTGTAGGTATACACCAAAACTTTTTCAGGGTGGGAGAACAAGGTATTGCCATTATTCATAAGATTATAGGCATGTTATATTTGTCACCATTGACTTCTCCTGTGAGACAGCAGGGGTAAGGGGAAGAGGATTTAGTGAGGGCTGAACCAGCCTCCCTTCAGCTGATATTAACTACATCTGTTATCTTATGTGAATATTTATCAAACCCACAGCAATCAACTGTATTTCAAGTTTATTCATTTACAAACCCAACAAACCTACTGTATAAAACTCTTGATCAGTGTGACAAAGTGATTTTTCTAAGGAAATTAAGCTACAGGTACCATCTAGCTTTAAGTACAACTGGCGACATTAGACATTACAAAACTGGCTAAACTGCCTCAATTACATGTTATGGTAAGGGACAAAGATACCTACTGTGGCACAAGGAGCAAGATAAAGACAATTTTGTCAGCATCAAAACATCCAAATTATACTCTGGCTTGCACAATGATGAAACAGGGTGGGGGCATGGGGGCAAATCCTGGCTGCACCCCATGGATGAAATCATGATAGGTAAGTCTGAAACAGGAAATTACACAATACACCAATACACAATGCACTTCTCCAGTGCTTAATTAATTTAATACTGAAAATCTGAAAGAACTTGGTGTCCTCGTCTACAGTAGCATGCATAAATGACTTCACCAGAGTTTCCTTCAGATTTTCTGAAGTTGGAATCAAGCTTGCCCATGTCAATTGTGTGCCCAACTGAAGCTGTTGATGTCTAGAACCCTATCCCACTTCAGTCAAACAGAAAGTTTTAACAACAGATCGTTTTCTTTCACAACAACTAAAAGCAATTTCGCCGGGTCCAAAACTGCACACATCTGACAGATGGCAAAAAGTGAATGCCATAGCTGACTGTCTTAGGTGAGGGCTCCCTTCCACTGTGCAACTGACTTTGCCAGATATAAGCAGCAGAAAATTAAGGGCTACATATGTTATTTAATAAGGAAGGGTGGATGCTGATCCATCCTTCACCATAATATATGTGACTGGGGTATTCTTAAGATTGTCATTGTGGCATACGAGTCAGATTTATCCCACAAAGAAATTTATAGTCTACAGGATATTCCTTCACCTCTTTAGTGCGGGTATCATCAAGTTATGAAACAGAAAGGCCTACAATGTAAAAAAAACCCTACAGAACATAACAAAAATCCCACCCAAATATATTTCAAAGTGGGAGATCCCCCTTTATTTCATTTTTCTAATATGAATACTGGTCAAAACCAAGGCTGACATGCAATCACATGACTCATCCTTTCCCCTCACTTTTGCCAAATTTTCTCTATTTTTGGCCCCTTTCTAAAAATCATGGAAATGAAATGATAAAAGCTTTCTTGCATAACCTTTAACTATGAAGATTCTCTCTTACACAGGGGCAAGACAAGTGGAAATTGCTCCTGTTTAGGTCAAAATTTATGTGTATCATTCCATTTTAGGTTATCAACAATTTGATCACTGACCGTACTGTAATCAACTGTTTTCACATTTGGAGGCTACCTGATATTAGCATGACTAGAAAACTTGTCAATTTTAAATATGATCGTTACAAACTGTGGAGAGTTGTACAGTCTGTGAATTATAATCTATAATTATCATTTTTACAACAATGGGGGGGCTACTTCCTAAATAATAAGGTCCTTCACAAAAACAATTAAAACAAAAGCATAATTCAGCAAGCAAAAAGATTATAAACCATAACAAACGAATGAACCATGATGGGAAGAGAAAAATTTTAAGGAGGCAAAGAAAGGTAAACAATTTACTAATAACATGTTGGTTAAAAACAAAAAAAGCAAGAAGGATAAGAGACAAATTAAGAAAAAGAGAAGGAAATTTCCCTATAGACTCATTCATTGTTTACAAACAAAGATGTCAATGCGTATCGGTAAAAGAGTTTATAAGGTGCACTTACACTGTCGTCACAATGAAAAGTAGAATCCAATTTGTCTACTTTTTGCGTGCAATCCCACAAGCGTTTACACCCGCAACACCTAACATACATCCACTTGTTCTTGCACATGATCTATGCCAACCAATGCTCACCAGTGACGTTACCATGAACAGCCTAATACATACTTACATATTTCTACATCTACTGCAGAATTAGTCAAGATTGGAAAAAATTCGACTATGACACAGAGATGGTGCTACAGGGTGTATTCTACTTTGCTATCGCACAATAGGTGCTCATCCTCAGGACCATTTGGTGCAAAATGTGAGAGACTTAATTCCCTGGCAAATAAACTGATGATGAGCACCTATTGTGGAACAGCGAATTTAGGATGGCACCACCTCTGTGTCGTACAATTTTTTACAAAGACTAATTGTGGGGTAGGTGGGATTGCTTACATGTGAAATAGATCCAGGGGTGAGCAGGAGTGAAACAACATCACAGACCCATGGTCACCTAGATTAGGGAGTCTATCCTATAGCCTTGAAAATGGAGCAGACCACACTGACAAATTCAATGTTAAGCCTGGGTTACACTAGAGTGATCTCAGATATTACAGTCCGATTTTTGTGGATTTTAGTTAGAAACTTTTTTTTGTCAACCTGTGTAAACATATGATTTGTACTATTTCATGACTTCACATAGACAGACAGCGTTTATCAGACATGCGTAGGAAAATCAGATTGATTTTGAACAAATATCTCTCTGTCGAGCAATGTAAGTGATACAATGGTAGCAGAACACTTTATTATGAGACACACTAGGATCAGCTATCGATATACAGTAGCATGACTATCCTTAGAACAAAGTCTGAATAAAAAAATGTTGGTCTGATTTACAAAAATTCAGATTGAATTTTGGATTGAAAATCGCTGTAGTGTGACCTGCCCTTTACATTTGATTGGATCTTGCCAGATATTAAAATGAGAGGGCAGCAGACAGCAATTTTAATTTAACACTACATCAGAATACTCTCTGCAATGAGTGTAGTCTATCATTTATAATACTAAAACTGTGATTACTCCTTGAAATTAAGATACTGTACTAAGACAGAATGATCAAGTGTGACCTACAGTAGTTGATCCACCCATGATGCAAATATTCAGAGAAATAAACTATAACCAGACAAGAAATAAATTCCAGTATATCTAATCACGCCCACATTTCCCTACAAGGTCTGTCCTGTTACATTAGCAATTCATTTATTTGAGAAGATGTTTTAAACTTTAATACTGGAGGACTGAGTGTAATTCAATAGAACTGTCTCTAACTGTTTTGTACAACATCTACAGCATTGTCATAAAAAATGACACATACCCTATACAATTGTTTGCAATGTTTCATGCGAGACTGGTGTTCCCCACAATATCTTCAAAACTCAGACACATCAGACTGCATCCATCTTTAACAAATCTACAATGCCTGAGCATCACGTATCAAGTGCTTCAAGTTCAATACTAGTATTCCACACCCTTTCATACATAGTTGATTCATAATGATACCACACAGATGTAGTAAAGGTCCATCATGTTTGTAACGGCTGTGCATAGCGACAATCGTGTACATTTCACAACATAAAAGATAATACGTACATCCCTCAGGGACTCCTGGCAACGGAGACAGGAAAGGAGCCGCACGATAGCAAGAAACTGAAATAGTAGATGCCCAGCTTGATTTCTGTCAGCTCTGCATACATTTAATACACTTGGGTGGGGCCCAAAGGACCAAATAACAGCAGTTCGTAACTCACTAATTTATATCTAACACTACTTTTTCAAATAGTTAACACTCATTCCATTCATCAACATAAGCCTTAAATGACGGGCACTGACAATTTCTGTCAAACTTTGAGGTCTTTTGGCCAAAGCTAGACATATTTATGAGGCCTGTTAGGTCCATCCACATTGAAAAAATATGTTGGGAGACTATACATATACATATAT
>WURT03028113.1:0-15428 GCA_009936505.3 Holothuria glaberrima | reverse complement strand
GCCTGCGCAGAACAATACTTTGATGTGTAGGTTTGCGCCGCCAACACCTTTAGAGCAGGTGATATTTAACTCGAAACAACTGTTAAACTGGAATAGAAGAATAGAGTTAGCACCTTCCTTTACAAGATACCGCATGCAAATGAGTTGAAAAGGTAGAAGTCTAACTTTTGTTACAACAACAGAAAAGTTTTCCTGAAGTTTCCTGAAGTAACCAGATATAGATTCCTGTTCATATTTCGATATAAAACCTAACTGGCATACTATCATGCGCGTCACCGAGCGTCGAAAGGTGCATTTTTTATTTCCCTGACAACTGGCAACGTTGTGACAACGGAGGAAAACCCCCAGTCTTACTGTAGATGTAGCAGACGACAAATCCTTTTTGTGTTTACTTCCTAATCCGGTGTAAGTCATATAGAAATGTCAAGAAAGATACAAGCGATGGATTACTGAGTGACCTTGGCGGCACAAACCCCACTTCAAAGCGATAGATCTCCATCCAAATAACAGCTCCCTGATTTAAGCTAGCTGCCCGCACAGAGGCTTTACCGAAAACTTGTCAGCATGTTTTTTTTTTCCTAGACGTTACGTCGGATATATTCTCTTACATTGCTTTTGAATCAATTTCTCTTGGTTTATTTGAGTAAAAGAGGTTTCAAACACCTCGCCAGTATACCGTACTACACAGCTAAAAATGTCAAAGCCCATAACAGTCAGTGCAAATCTTAATGTAAATCAAAAGATGGGTTACTTTTTTCCTGGTATGTCGTGTCTATGTACACTCACTTGTTGTTTTTCTAATGAGATTTAATTATGTTGAAACTTTTGCTGCTTATGACTTCTAATAAAGCATCCTCGAGATCGGTTACGTAATGAAGATGCTTATATGCCAGGTAAAAGCTTATACAGTAGCTGTTTGAAATCAGCGTACATTCTTTCTTTATGTACACTTTAAGTTTAAACAGAACATTGTTCATCAGGCGACCTACAAAATTAGACCATGACCAAAGAAAACAAAAAGCCTACCCGCATTGCGTACTCCTACTCCTTTTCCACACAAATACGTACACTAAGGCCTCTACAGAGACCTCCTACCCAAATGGGAGCTTCACTCAAAGGGCACCCCAACGGCTCCCACATGGCTCCCAAATACAGGAGCCGTCGGCTCCCGGGGGGGGGGGTAATCTGTACCCCTCTACCCTCCTTACAATGTTGATGGTTTCTGTTACTCTGTTAGTGGTACCTTCAGAGTGTTCAGGAATTTGGGGTCCAAGGCCCAAGATGGGGTATAGGGTCCATTTTGTGAAATATTGCAAAATGGTCAACCCCTCCTCCAGTTAATGTTAAAAAGAGTTGATGCCCTGTCAAAATTGATTCCTGGTTAGTGTCTTTATATGGTATTCTTGAATTGTGGTTTAAGGTCCAAGGTGGGCCCTATGGTCCATTCTATGAAATTCTGAAAAATGCTTTTCCTCGAAAAAAATTTCTTGTATAATGTTGATGGTTTGTCATAATGATGCTCTTTTAATAGTACATTCACGGTGGGCAGGAATTTTAGGTCCACTGAAAGGACCAAGATGGGCCTAGGATCTATTTTGTGAAGTATTGTAAAATGGTTAACACCTTCTTCCAGTTAATGTTGAACAAAGTTGACCGCCCTTCATAATGATGCTTGGTTAGTGATCTGTTTATGGAAGTTTTCTGGAAGTTTATTTCTAAGGTCCCATGTGGGCCCTATGACCCTTTTTAGGAAATTCTGCAAATTGCGTTTTCCTACAGATTCTCTTGTACAATTCGATGATTTGTCATAATGATATTCTGTTTGTGGTAACTTCAGGATGTTCAGGAGCCAAGACCCAAAATGGACCGTTGGGTCCCTCTCCTGAAATATTGCAAAATGCTTAACCCTTTCTTCCAATTAATGTTAAACAGAGTTGATATCCTGTCAAAGTTGCTTGGTTAGTGATCTGGGGTGTGATTCACTAACATTTGCGAAAGTTTTTTTTTTGATTAGTCAAAATGCATACGAACTACAAGAACCTTCTTAAGATGTATTCACGAAAACAACTTTCAAAATGAAGATAACAGGAAACATTTTCCCTGACATTCCGGAAACTGCCTTCAGGGTGTTTGAGATTTGGGTCTTATGTCATTTGAGGTCATTTAATGTCATTTGACGCTTGTACTAGTAAAGACAAGAACCCAGGGAACCTTTGTGAAGGTATGAGCTTCTACATCATTGGCTGCTCATTTTTGACATGTTGCTCAGGTGTGTCGCAACATGTGTCCGCGACATGTGTCTAGTGTATACAAGGACAAAATTTCTGTGTCCAGGTGTGTCAGCAACATGTGTCGACACATGTGTCCTGAAATGTTGAAAGTGTACACAGGCCTTTAAGCACATTCCCATTGATATTACAACTTATAAGTTTAGACCACAAACTAGGTCTATCCAACAAGTCAAATGCCTTTTCATAATCAATAAAAACACAATAGATTCTTCTTTTCTTAAAAGTCTGCAAAGAATAAAGAGTGAATATATGGTCCAGTGTTGAAAGATTACTCCTAAAACCTGCCTGTTCATCACCAATCATACAAGTGTTACTAAGGTAAGTTCTTATGCTCTCATTTAGGATCGATGTAAATGGCTTACCTAAGCAGCTCAACAGAGTTATACCGCGGTGGTTGTCAACATCATTAGAAGAGCCTTTATTATAAATTGCCATGATTAAACTAACGGTCCAGCTCGTTGGGACAATACAGGAGGACAGGACAATGTTAAACAATTTAGTTATTAGAACTATCACAACATTGGTACTGTATTTCAAAAATTCATTATTTGGTCATCCCCAACAGATTTATTATATTTTAACCTATTTATTTGAGTTTTCACTTCATCGACAGCAATACATCCGTTTAGTTCAAGATTTTCAGAAGAAAGACAATCCGGGATAAATCTGTTTGCTTCCTCTGAAGACGTTTTAGCTTCATCCAGCTCTTTAAAGTGATTTCTAAACATCTGCAGTGATATAGGCTACTGTTACAACTACCGGTGGAGTTACTTGATTAAGTTTATTTATTATATTCCAGTATTCCTTAGGATTTTTACTGTCTGACTGTTAAGATGCCTTAAATGTGTATGGAACTTATTTATTTTATTTCAAAGCTAAACAATAGAAGGATGATGTTAATTATCATACTAGAAGAACATCACCAGATATTGCGCAATCGAAATTTCCATATCAACTGAATTAATTTCTACATTTCATATCTCAGCAACGAATTAGCTTTGAAGATGCGAGATGAAACAATGAAATCGACTTTCTAACCTCTGAAATATGATTCCCTGTAACTTTACACTTTGGGCACACTGTAAGGGCGTTAAAATCATAACCGAGTTTTTTTTTTGTATCCAACGTGACACTTAACATATCTTACGGCAGAAATAAATGATTATTGTAGAACTTGTTAACTAACCTGACTTGCACGCCACCGTTATTCCTAAAAGTACAACGAAGAAATTCTGCATTTCTTTCCTGAGCTAGTTGAATGCTGCTTTCAAAATGTAAGTGATAAAATAAGTTGCTTCATCCGACACACTGCTCTGTTTTATAGTGTGCTAATAACGTCATTTCTGACGATTGTCGAGAATGCTTACGTAACGGAGGATTATTAAAATACAGTGGTCAAACAAATATGGGTATCTTTGTTTTAATCTAGGATGGCGGGCTGTTTACCACGAGTATTCTACCGCAGATAAAGACGATAAACATATGATGGTTTCTCACTCGGTGTAACTAAGAGGTTCTGTCGGTAAAATGCAACATGGATAACACTTTATCTGGACTGGAAGTTATTTAATTTGCGTAGTTCATAAGGTTAGCGGGTCAAACTTATAGGCTGCCTCTTAATTAAGGATTTATTTCTGTCGTTTGTGGTCTATTTTGTTTCTTCCGTTCTATATTTGTTGGACATGATTGTGCGTGAACCTTCAGGGCAAGGCCGTGAGTGTTGGAGTTATGAACATTTTACCAGTATTTCAAAACACACATCACTGACGTAAACCTGGTTCTTTGTGACCGTGATAATTGGACATGGGTAACACTGTAGCCAAGTTTTAAATGATTGCAAACCTTCGAAAAAAGGGTCAATTGGTACAAAAGGGTCAATTGGTACAAAGGATATTATTTATAATGGGTAGGGCGGTGACAAAAACAATGCAGTTTTAATATGTGCTAAAAAAGTATAAAAAAAAGAAAAACTTTCCCTTTACATTCTTTTACACACCGTAAAGATGAATCGCTCTTATAAACCCTAATTCTATTTTCTCCAGGATCGTAGTCAAGAGGGGGAGGGGAGGGGCCCTTCCCAGCACAGACCGCTCTTCTCTTCAGTTCTCCATTAGGTTGGTCCATTCATGCATGGGGTGGTGGCGTTGTTAAGAATCCTTCACTTAATAAAAGTTGAGAATTTCACTATAATCGTGCTAATTCTCTCTGCAAAGTCGCAAGTTGCTACATATAGGAAGCACTATTTTGGTCAGCAATAAAATTACGAAAACATGATTAATAATGTAAAGCTCAGGTACGTCTGTGTGGTTACGCTATGGAGTCTCAAGAGGAGGACACGTACATAAATATCGCACATGTATCACAGTGCGAAAACGTGGTCCGTTAAATGTCGGTAAATTGGTGTGCATATTTTTTTCTTTCCTTGGCTGACCATGCCTAGCCGGAAAAGTGATCCGACAAGATCCGGACTATCGAGACCCATACTAGCTAAGCCCCGATGAGGTATACCGATAGTTTTAATGGTACATAGGCCTAGATTAAAATGAAGAAGCATTCGTGCACAATATTATACGTTCTATTAGGGTATATAGTTCTTATATTAAATTTTATGACGAAAGTAAGAACTTAATGCGGGTTCGTACCACAGAAGTACTACCTCGGTGGTAGTACTTCCATGTTCATACTCAAAATTCAAAAATATGTAGCCGTTGAATTAATTATATGCGGACCGTGGTTCAACTACGAGGTCGGTCGGTCATCTGGGTCTTTCCGTTACCCTCGAAACTTGGAAAGAAAACAACTGACTGCAGTATAACCTTATTGAGGGCTTTACGGGCAACACTGCTAGAGTGTAAACAACCCATGGACTACACTATGTCCAGAATACGCGCAATACATGGTTTTCACCCTAACGCATTGTTGTCATGGGGGAAGTGACGACTCCATATATCTAACTGCCAGTGGCTTCAGTTCAATCCAGTAATATTTTGTTTATTCTTAATAATATTCTTAGTAACAATTAAGTATACCAAATTTTATCAAACCATACCATGTTACAAAAAGATTCCGACAGTGGAGTAGGTAGGGTTTTACTGAAAGGGCAGCACGACTGAAAGGGTCAACATTTAAAGACATACACTCGTCACCCCAAAGTATATTTTTAGAGTGGGGTATCAAAATTCTCAGTTGGTGATTGCTGTTTAATTGACAGCAAAGTTTGAAAATTCAAAAGATGCAGAGTGGCTCACATTCCACACAATGCAGAGAGAATACTTGGATTACATATTATAGCCTTGTATGCTCACCAGGACATGTGATCTTAGGCAATTAAAAAGGTTTGTGTCTGCACAAAGAGGAGCATTTAAGTCATGGGCGGAGCTACAAGTTGCATAGTTTGGGAGAATTGGAACTCTGGGATGTCGAGATTGCCCTTTAACGTTTAAATGGGACTAATTGCCGACTAGGTCGGGTGATTGGGGAAGTGGTGTTGAGCCCCCATTCTGTGGGTCACATTTGTAGGACGTAACTGGAGGTTTAGTTGTGCTCAAGCATGAATTCATTATTAACAACTGTACATGCAACCGCCACAGTGTGCTCCCTTCCTCCTGTAGGGTTGGGAAGGGAGGGGTAGTGTTACACTTTTTCATGCAGTGGTTGTCCCTGGGTTTTTGAAACTCACCTCTAAATTTTTTATGCACGAGAATATGTTTAGTATTCATCTAACATTGTGGCAAAAGCAAGTGAAAATGAACAGTTCGGAAGATTCCCCCTACTGGGAGAACCTACTTTCCCTTTATTGGGAGAAAAATCGGTCATGGGTGTCGCCATTTTACCCACACTTCCACACATTCTTTGTATACATTGTCAAGGGGATTGGAACCCCTTTGCAAAATTTCTCAGTCCAATGTAATAGAATTAAATGTTCAAAGGTATATTGTCATAGCTACAAAAAGGCACGTTGTAATCAGTGGTTCACCATACCCTTTTTGAGACAAAGGATTTGGAGCGGTTTTCGATCTTGCTAAGCCTTGTCTTAAGCTAGCAAGCCTATACAATGTTGCTTGCATTTTCTCCCAATTCAGGAAAATTTTGGTTTTCCCCCTTCATCTCCCTAACTGACGAAAAGGACGAGTAAGAAATATCAGCATTTTTGACAATCACTGTAAGTTGTTGGACGGACTTAATTTTATTGAGCTGTTTTTGCTTCAGACTCTTCTTCATGATATCAGAACTGAAACATAATATCTACTAGTATAATATATTTGCTGCGAGCAGAACCTCTAAATATTCAACTCTCTTTTTACGTACAAAAGTAACAGATTTAGTATGTACACTTAAGTAATAATGTAATTTAAACTCTTGGCAGAAATTGGGCTTTTTCCAATTTCTGTATAATATTGCAAAACAGAAAAAAAAAAAACTCAAGGCACCTTCAAAATATTTCAAGGTATGAGGAACAAAAGATTGCAACAAGGGTAGAGATATCAACAAAACCATTGTGTCAGCATTATAGCTTGTGACAGATGATCCAGAGCTGTCTAAGTGAGTGCCTTAGTGTCAACTTTTTCAACTCAACTCTTTCCACTGGTACAGCAAGACTTCCCATATGCTTTACTCATTGTGTCACCTATGCAAAAAACTAATTGGCACTCTCAAAGTTGCTAGGGAACCTGGGATTAAACACTCAAGCATAAATGAGTTGTAATTTGTAAACAGTCGAAAAATTAATGCGGTAGCATCCAGTATTTGAAGTAAGAAGAGTGCTCAGTAAAAGCGAACAAGGGCTTTCCTAGGTTAAGTCAAGTTCCCATGAACTTAGAAAATTTGCACAAAATAAGTCTTTTTGTCTTTTGTGCTTAATAAAACTAAAAACATTGGTATTTTTAATAAAATTGATTAGATAACTACTTCATGTTTTGATCAACCCACACATATTTAATCAACATGATTACAAATTAATGGGAACAGAAATGATACATTCACCTCTTGTTTAAGAAATATCCCTGATTTGAAGCAATTCCTTGGTAACATGATACATAATCTTTAGCTCTAGTTATACTCTTAACACTGTTATGCTTGCATAGAAACTAGTACAGCATGCTGAACAAAGGGCACAGTCAATCAGGATGAGTTTATGACTGTACAGAGTAGTTGGAATGTAAAAACCTAGGAATGAATAATCAGACATCCGAGGCAGTTGATGGTAGTTTCCACGATGGCAATTTCCTTGATTACAGTTTCCCTGATGGCAATTTCTCTAAAGGCAACTACTGCCATCATTAGTGAATCTTAGTGAGAATACAGAAGAGAGTTCTCTCATGCTTTTATGAATGTTTTGGATGACTAAGTTACCATGGTCACATTTATATAAACAGAGAGATAATGACATTTCGGTCACTAGCAATAGTAAGTTCATGACCTTCGTACATCCACAAATTGTTTCACTTCATCTCTTGAGTCATGAAAAGATTTGTTGCTGTCTGTCACATTGGCCTCACTGTTTTCTTTCATTTGTGCCATCTCATCTGCTTCGTGTGCCCTGCAAAATTAAAACATTCAACCATCTTGAAAAATTCATGCTAAAAGAGAACTTGTTCATTTCAAGTTTAATTGAACTTCTAGCAACCTTTTAGTCAGATGGATAGACTGAGGATTAAAACATTGCGAAGACAATCAAATTTAACTTGAAGTTGGATGGACCACTATGTCTATTCATAAAATGACAAGACCATTTAAGCTTTAAGTGACACTATGGTTGCTACAGTTGGATGGACAGCTCTGTATAAGTAAACGTAAATGGGACTACTGAGCTGAAAACAAGAACAACTTTCAATCAGGAACCTGTTACAAGCTGCTAGGTAACTGCTGCTATTCAGTACATGCACCATTCTTCATAATAATAAGGCACACCGATTCACTCATCAACTACCAGTGGTGTATGGATAGAGTTTTACAGCTGCAAGAATTTCAACAGTCAAAAATGTAAAATTTAAGTAACAAAATATTAGGTCTGTGGACAAGTTTAACAACCATGACAGGTTTAGTTAACAGTTATTCATGCCAGAAAACCAACAAGCTTAGTGCTTTCTTGCCTCTGAAAATATTTTTTGACTAATTCTTTCACCCTTTCGAGTTTCAAATCGACACAATCTGAGCACCAAGTGCTACCTTAGAAAAGTTCTGCTAGTGCTCCCTTAGAAAAGTCCTACTAGATACCTTCCTATCTTCAGAAATAAAATTTACAGGGTTTTCAGTTTTTGAGCTCAGGTGACCTCTGATCTCCACAACAATAAAATTATTCCTCTCAATATGGCAAACCTGTATCAAGCATGACAGGTATCCATCCTTTGCACCTTGAGCTATATCTTTTACAAGCAATTTCTAAAGTCTCTGTTGGTTCACCACCAGAGACCTTATAACCTTTGACCTTCGTATACACAATACACTTATCTGCTGACTATAATGCATCCATAAACCATGTATGGAAAGCAGTCATGCTTCCTATCTCAAGATACCATGTTTTACAATGTTTTTAGTTGTTGACCTCTGGTGAGCTCACATGACCTTTCACCTCTACCAAATATAACAGAATTCTTACCCGCAATATGATGGGCTTACTCACGAATTTCGAAAATTATATGTGCCATATCTATCTTGAGCTATTTTGTTAATGAGGTATTGAGTTTTCTAGTTTTTAAACTCTGGTAACCTCAAGAATCACTTCCAATCAGGAACAGAACACACTAATCCACTCATCAATTAACATTGGTGCATGGATAGAGTTTTACAGCTGAAAGTTTCAACAATGTCAAAAATGTAAAATTTACATAACAAAACATTAAGTCGGTGAATTTAAGAATCAAAACTACAAAGGGGTGGTGAGTAGTTATTGATTTGAAAAACTGTAGAAAGTTTAATGTGGTAAAACCTGATGACCACTTCCCACCTCACAAGTAACCTTTGTACTGTTTCAAAAACAAAAGTGGTTAAATCCACATCGAAAGATGTTGAGGTATAAAATGCACAGGGGAAAAAGAGTCTTACAATTAGTCTCAACACCTTTTTACTACATGTTTATTCCACATGTGATTGTACTGTGAGTCATTGCTACAATGTATTAGAGCCCTACAAATTGTAATAGATAACTAAAAGCTATACATTCAGGGTTCCCAGCATTTTATGAGAACAGAATTTCCTGATTTTTCTCTGACGGAAGTTGAAAATTCCAGGATCATCATTTTGACCTGTTTCTTGCTTTTAAACATCTTCAATAAACAGCAATTACAGGCCTTAAGACATAAACATGCATTATTTTTAAGTAATTTTAAAATGATGGCCACCCCTCACTGTCATCCTTTCTCTATATTATATTTATAAAATACTCCAATAATTTGGGCACAAAAGAAAGTCTTTCCCACAGCTGCTACATTAATACAGAGAGGAGGCATGTACTAAACGTACACTAAGCTATACTTACTGCAATGCCACCACAGCCATGCAATCATCCAGAGAGATTGATTTGCCGTTTGGTATGGACACAAGCCGAGAAAGTCTGACCAAACAAAATTCACTGATTTTTCCCTGTTTTGAGGAACTTTTCTCAAATTCCCTGACTTTTTCCTGACTGAAAAAAGGGAAGTTGTTTTCCAGGTTTTTCCTATTTCCAGGTTGGATGGGAACCCTGACATTACATTCACAGAACTACTTTGTACTTTTTCCTTCCTACTGACTCATTGCAACTAAAACAGTCCCCACTGTCTTAACATTTGGAAAACTTACTAAACACAGTTGCATGAAATTCCTTCAGGTGCCTCTAACTGTAAGCCTAAATATGACCATAGTGTCATTTTTACATAACCTGGTGCTGGGGTTGTTCTGCTGCAGAATACGTTTTACTGCTTTTTCAACTTTTCTTTAGATATATAAGAGCAGGGAGGGTGCTGATTTGTAGTGCTGGGACTGAATAGCAAGTACTCGCTTATCGTACGCAATTGAGGAAAATCGGTTACGAAAATTCATCATGCCAATACTCGCAAAGAAGCCTTTCAATCCACTCCCCCAGATATATTACAAATGTGACATCTAAAGATCACCTTAACCAATTGTTTTCTTAATTTACACAAGAAACAAACCGTTATTAGAAATAAAATTTGGAGTGTCTCAAAGAAATAAACAGCCACATGCACTGACCACAAGACGGGATGAGAAGATATCAAGGCACAAGCAGTGCTTGTTATCATGACACAAACTCAACGGGGACTTCCAATGACTTAACTACATGCAAGAATACACACAAAATTTGTATTGACTGTTTTGCAAGTTGTGACTGATTGGTTGATGTTACAGTCACGATCCCATACATCTACAGTAGCTCCAATCCCGCAAGTTGCTACAATTAGTTCCGAGAAATTTTCGGCGTTTTCCATTATTGCAAGTATTTACTACCCATTCGCAAATATTTTGTGAGGGTTCGTTTTCAAAATTCACTACCCTGTCCCAGCACTTCTATTTTGAAGGACACAGATGCAATTTTTAAAGTAAGGTCTTTCCAAAGATTTTCAAAATTTTTCACAAAAAGCTCATTCCACAACTCACTTGAGCATTATTCCAATGTAGGAGGAAATATCCCCCCATGAATAAGAGGTAGTTTCTTGGAGAGCTCTGGTCCACGTTGGTGAAAGATTCAGACAAATTCTTGATGATGCTATGCAGGCAGCAGCAAGAAGTGAAGGCTTCATGAAGGAGAAAGTATGATCTGCGGCAAAGCAATGACAAAAGAAGACAATAAATAGAGCAGAACTTAAATACAGTGGTTCACCCTGCTTATTTTCTAGGTTCCCCCTGTAGTGAAGAGTACAACATGAGTGACAGATATTATCCATACCTACAAATTTAGGGTTTACTCTCAAAAGTCTGGCAGTGTGTGCACACAAATAAATCTAGTGAGAACTCTATGAGTACAAGAAAATTTGTAGAGGGTGTGAATTCAGATATGTACTCATTACAGTTCTTGGCTGAAAATACAAGTGGGTGATGGGTCATTAACCCCTGAAGTCGACAACCCCCCCCCCCCAACAAAGGTACTCTTTACATTTCATGATGGGGGGGGGGTATTTTTGCAGTGAAAATCTAACAGATGCCTGTCCCCCCCCCTACTCCAAATATGATATTCTAACACTGCTACAGTTCTGCAGTACAATACTTACTCTGTAGACTGATATCCAGAAAGTATTTGGTGTACTTCTTAATATACACAGGGGCATTGAATTTTACTCCTTCATGGACTCCCTTGTACTTCTCTTGATCTGTTACAGCAACTTGTAAGAAATAGTCAATGAAATGTACGGCTGTTGGCACACTGACTCGCCACTCAAACATATCCAGTACCTCCAGCTCTAGTAGAAGGAATTCATCTTGACTGATAATTCCATTTATAACTCTTCGGACAAACCGACCTAACTTCATTACCATATCTTCTTTATCTTCAAATTTTGCTGCAAAAAGAAAGGAAAGAATACCTGTAAGTCACAATAACTTTTAGAGGCCAACCTTCCTCATCCCAAATAAAGTTCTCACAGCTAAGTTTACTACATACAGTAGCTACTTTCCTCCTCCAGTTTCAAAAGTAACTGTCTTCTGCATATATCACATAGACAAAGGTGTACAGTTTATTTTCCAAATTACGTGTGGTCCACACAAATCTGTTGACCAATCAGAGTGGCTTACATATCAATTACAGTGCTGTGAATTGTAACTGGCCCCAGACAATTTGCAGTGTTGAGTGTTTGCCTTTAAATAATCCATATTGCTCTGGATCATACAATTCCCAGTTGACATTCTGTGCAAAGGCCAAAAGCATTCATTTGGCATTTGCTAGGATTTGAAGCAGTAAGTTTTGTAGGTAAATTACTGAAAGTAACAAAATTTTGGAAGGTCAGGGCTGCTTTTTTGCCATGTCAAAACAGAGTTTTTCTTTTCCTACATGAGTAATTATGATTTGGCAACCTGACCAGCTACTATGCACAAATGCAGGATGCAAAATATATACTTCTACCAAGCTTTATTGACTTCTTGATTTTAGCAGACTGATGGAGCTCAGTAGGTCTTGACAAATACACTTTGTGACATCCACTTGCATGAGCTAAAATAATCATGCATGCCGCCCTGATCTTAGATGACTTTTCACCAGCACATCTAAACATGCCAATTGAAAGGTCTATGAACTTATTCACATGAACTGTGTAATATTGACCCGTCACTGTAACCATCCTTAATATGTCCTGCTTTCTTTGTTTTCAGTGGTTGCTCTTTAAGTGCCAAGTAAAAAGTACACAGAACTATACATATACATGCCAGGGCTGCATGAATTAATACACACTTTGTGGCCAAACATTCCAAATTATAATGTAGCCAAATTCAAAATCTGCAATGGCTACATCATAACAGTAAAGAATTTTTCACAGCCAAATGACCAATTTCATTTCTAAAGTGCCTAATTTAACACAAATATGGCCACTTTTGCAATGCAGCATTTGGAGAGAAGTAAGTTTCTCCTACTATCTAAACCAAATTATTGCCAAGATTTGAGCTAAAATGTTAAGTTACAGTGGAGCTTATGAGCCCTTGCTGTCTTCTCTCACTTCTAAAGTCACTTATAGTTACCAAAAAGCTGCCCACAAAGCCTGATGCAAGCTTGAATTTGACACAGTTACAAAATTTCAAACTGTGGCATCAATATATGAAGCCCTAAAGTCATGTTAATACATTTTTTCCCTCACACACTACTCTAAATTTTAAACTTGCTATTAAAGGAGAAATTATCTTTGCCCAGAGCATAGATTTAAACACAATCATGGTAATCCTTCCCCCAAAAGGAACTACTTTTCTGCACTGTTTAAACTACCTGTGTAAATGCATCACACACTCCCAGAAGTAAAATCCCTTTGTAGACTTTGAAATGCACGCAGTGAATCTTTGTTGACACACAAGGTAGGGATTTACTGGGCCACTGATGAAGCTGTGTCTGATGCCCAAGGGCCACCCACTATGGCAGATATATTATATCTTTTTACACAAAAAATAACAGTATTCCCACTGAGAAGATACAGTAAATTGAGTAGCAGTAAATAGGGAACTTACTTTTCCAAATTGCCAGAAGTGAAAAACAGAAGTAAAAGAACTTTTCAAGGTGAAAATAGGAAGAAGGAAGAAAGGGGGTATACAAGGCTCACAAATGTAGGAGTTTCTCTTGCAGTTAGAAGTTCTTCTAACTCTCCAAGTATTAAGTCGAACAGCCTATTTCCCTACCCTCAACACATCATCCCCCCTTATAGAAAATACAAAAGAAAGAAATAAAAACTGCACTTTGAATATATCATGCACACAAACATTAAAATTTTCATTATGTTCAAAACTGGTCACTTAAATTGAGCCAAGAATTCCTCCACATTTACTGTACATGTCACAACATGCAATTTCTTAGGCAAAAATGCCAGGATAGAAAAATAACTAAGTTACAAAGTCCTTACAAAATCTCGTGATTTTTCATGACTTCTGTCATTCTATAGAAAGCTCATTTTATAAATTCCCCAGACCAAATTTTCCTGACTTTCCCATGTGTAAATAAAGCCCAAGTCAACTTACTTGCAATAAGGAGACATGCCATAGCTACAATATGTAAGTGAGCTTCATTTGAATTTTCATCTCTATCCATAATCCTGTCCAATAGAAACACGGCCAAGTGGATGGTATGTGATGTCATTTGGAAGCATTCAGCCTGCACTGCTAACCAGTCTACCAGGTAACGGCGTATATGAAGGTGAGGGGACTTTCCCTTGTAGCTGGTCAGCATTCCTTCTTCCTCTTTGAGTGATGCATAGATAGCTTTAACCAGTTCTTTATCTCCATTACACCAATTCTTCCCTGCCATTAACATTTCTGACTGAGAAGGGGTCGCAGATACCAAGCTGAAAGCTGTATCTATCTCTGCTGAGAAAAATCAAAACACTTAAATGGTATACATACATACAGAAAAACACTCCATCTTGTATGTTAAACTGCTAACACCACACAAGGAACAGCCAAAATGAATCAAAGAAAATTTGCATTACAAAAGGCCGTTGTTTCAGCTGTACTTCTATCCTTGACTTAATGGGGCTTTCATAACAAGTCTGGAGGGAACATAATGCTACTTCAATATATATTTCAATACCTCACAAATTTTTCCTACAGTTAAATTTACTTCCCTTCTCAGTCTTTTTGTGCTTAGTTAAACTGAAATTATTTCTCTCAACTAATTTGCATGAAATAAAAATATCCAATCATTTACGGCAAGTACACAACTTTTGAGCTAAAGTGTCTGTCTGTTCCTACATCTCTCTGTTCCTCTTTAATAATGCAGCTTAATCAATTGTCTTGATCCCATCAAACAAATGCCAAATCAAAATAAAATACCATTTAGAAGGCGTCCAAGCTTTTTGGATTTTCCTTCTTTTTAAGCTGTGCAATTATATTAAACCTCAGGGAGTGCTGTACTGACAGGGACTACACTGCTTTTCAGGAATTCTACTAAGATCCTGTGTAGTGTCAGTTTTTGTCAGCTGGACCAGCAGACTAGAACGCAGCCACTCGTGCAAATCCATGATGCAGGTCTAAAGACTAAGAAGTTGGACCCATTAAGTTTAGGGTCCACAGTCAAGAGATATAACTTCTTTGGGGAGTAGTTTGTCTGGCTTTGTTTCTTTGGCTTTAGTAAGTCAATGATGCTTTAACAAAACAGACCTGTGGGGTTGAAGTCCAGTACAGTACCATTACATTTAGTTACCCCTAACCACTCTTTGTCAAGTTCAAGTGTCTGCATTGATCTGCATACTATAATAAGGCCCTCTCTTTTGAACATGAAATGGCCTACCATCCTCACTGGTGCCCCATCCTTTGATCCCCCCCACTCGGGTTGGGCAGTATACCGGCATTAACTTAAATACCAGTACCAGTAGTAACGGTAAGGAAAATACCGAAGATATTTTTGTGCTTACTATTACCAGTTCTTGTTGAAACTAGTAAACTACCCCAACGAAAATGACTGTACCATTTGTTTTATGTCATGGGGTGCTATGATTAAAATATTTCACACTAACA
>WURT03028069.1:4045-15431 GCA_009936505.3 Holothuria glaberrima | reverse complement strand
CTAAGGACACCTAATTTTTCAAAAAATTTTCAAAGGGGAGGGGGACACTCCCTCCCCTTAGACCGCTCCCCCAGGTCGGCGATCACACAATATACCTCCCCCTTTGAGAGAAATCCTGCGTACGCCACTGGCTACATTGTTATTCACAATTTGCATCCAGTCCAGTATAGGCCTGTTAGGGGGGGGGGGTTAAGTCTAGAGTATGTGCTCTCACCCTGACTACATCCGTCCTGTATGTGCTATTACCCTTTAATCATCCGTCCTGTTTCTGCGGGTCCGTCTGCGGACACTCAAAGAGGGAGAAAACATTACTTGGAAGAGCAACGATTGCAGATTTTATTACAGAGGGAGTGAGACTTTGGTAAGGATAAAATTACCCGAGCAGACTCTGCAGGGTCTAGTAGAAGACGTAAGCGAAGTCTTTCTAGGCACATATGCAGTTAAAAAGGGGCTGGTGACGTGCCAATCATTGTGTTGTAGAGCAGGGAGATGCTTCTTACTAGCAGGTGGAGTTGGAGGGTGGAGCTGTCTTGGCGGTTGAGTGCACTGCATTGCACACTCAAGGTCCCCGCATCAAATGCCGGTGGAACCACTTGGAAATTTTCTGGGGATTAAAATTTACTTATTCAGCGTAGATGTTCCCAGTGAAGCTGAGGGGGTTTAAATTGGTAAATTTTAATTGGGTATCAAATTGTCCATATCAGGAAGTTGTCCGATTCAGGAAGTTGTGAGCATTGCTCGGTTCAGCTGTTGAGCAGTGGTTCACAGCACGGAACCTCCACCCCTCCCAACCTTTGGGAAAGTGGCTAACGGCTGGAGATACCCTCACGTCTGTCGGGTGGGGACGTTAAATGGTGGTCCCGGGAGCAGGATTGGGGGCGATTAGTACACGCCTGCCTCGTTAAACTCGAAGCACTAGTCGAAAAGAAAAGACGAACCTCGCCGGTGTTCATCCACACCCCTCTGGTATTGGGACCTCGATCAGCCAATTGTGATTTCCTGACTCTCAAACCGCGTTAACAGCTTCTTGGCTAGAGGAATATCTCTGTCTCACCAGTGAACCGGTATACAGAGTTGATCGAATGCAACGCATGTCAGCAAGGTTACAAAAGTGTTTAACCAACCCCTCAGCTCATCTGTAATTACTTTTTACTGAGATTTTCGATTTTCTGAAAAGTTTTTCGTTCCTTGAAAATTATTTCGCCCCCCCCCCCTTCACTACCTTGTCTGGCTACGGGTCTGGTAAGCATGCCACTTGCTACGGTCCTATTCAAGACATTATTGGGCACAAGGTCATAGCAACCATGTTAAACGTCATACACTATAGTGCCATATAAAACCCGAAAATCAGATACCAATAGAGCTCTTCGGTGAGGTCACTTTCCACCTAACCTATACCCTTTTCTCTTGTACAGGTTAGAATGAAGGCTATTACAGCGTTGCACATAATATCGGTACATGATATCAACTGTCGGTCTTGTATGAATATCAGAAAAATAATAAAAATTTGCCTAAATTGCTAATAGCACGCTACTGATAAAAGGCCACGGTACTTGTGCGGACAGACCGACAGTCATGTCAATAATTGATGATTACGCGGCGAATATAATACACATTTGCCTTTTTGTAAAGTTATTTCTTTCATAACATACGAGATCGCTTACCGATGCTGGAATAGGCCTGTAGCCGATATCGGTAAAAGCCGATGTGGTGATATTGGTTCACCATTAGTACACATGTCAACTGCACTTTTTTCTTACATCGTGTGAAATATCCATTTAGTCTTATCCAAGACGTTACTGTTAGTAAATTTATACTTTTCTTTCGCTTTGACAAAATAAGGGCTCCTTGTCAATTGAGCAGTGTATGTGACTCATAGAGCAGGGTTCCTATATCCTGCTCTCTGATGTGACCCAGAATAAAGTCGAAATTCTTGAGGAAATACAGGGAGTAAACAAAGCAGCGTTACACTAAGCTGCTTAAAAACCAAGTATACAAATGTCTCTGGCGAGACTAAAAGAGCCCGGCTGAATTTGGCAGTGAAGCGAAAAAGTAAACCCCACTTTTGTTCAGTTTTGATGGTAGACCTACTCTTACAGTAAAGAAGCTTTTTAGCTTTTGCAGCACGGAAATCATAAATATCATCCCTGTACCTCCTGCTTTGGAAAAACTCAAGTTGTTACTGAAGCTCTAGATGGTGGTAGGAAAGGACCCTTGGAAAAACTGGATTTTCAAAAGAAAGATTTTATATCGTAATGCCAAGATATATTGTATGACATTGATCATGGTCAAACGAAACCGATGTAAGAACTGTGCTGTAAAACAGACTATCATCTTTCGATCATAAAAAATAAACCTCTGTGATAGGCTGACGAACTGAACAAAAATCCTTTCTCCACGTAGAAAATCATTGTCCCAAAAATAGCACAGGCGTAATCAAGCCGAAATTTTCAGAAGCAGTAGTTTGTAGTTCTAATATATGCCCTGGTAAAATATGTAGCACATGTCATGCAAATAGTTTTAAATTGTGCGTTGGTTTTGCGAACAATTATAGACACGCTTACTAGTTTCATTTATCTGTAATTTACCGGTACCTTTTATATAACACCTTGTTAATTCCTCTACATCTGATTGGAGGATTGGTGGTCACATTGCATGGGTTATTTGGAACTATTGCACGGTCGTGTGTTATCCATCGTGGGTCAGTCTAGAAATACGCACGGTGTTTGGCCCTATATTCGTTTCTTGAAACAAATTTTAACCAAAATCTGGCCTATTTAGGAAATAAGGTGTTATATAAAACAAAAAGTGAACGTTTTCCAATCGTGTGATGGCATGAATAATTTCATTCGTTGAAAGATGAACGATCTATTCAACTCGGCTTCGCCCCGTTGAACAGAACGTTCAATCTTTCAACTCATGAAATTATTCATACTATCACACTCATAAACATTCATTGCTTGTGTCCCACAGGAACAGTTTCGTACACTAATCAGCTAATCGGGCGAGCGCAATGTGTCACAGCCCTTCCACCTCCAAATTTACAGAATGTCAACAGAGACTTCGTGCCCATTGGGACCCGGGGCAGCCCCCTCCCCGAAAAAAGGGTCAATGGTGTCATATGATTTTGTCTGACAATGCGTTTAGAAACCCTTCATATGTCAAATTAATATGAGAAGTAAACTCCTTTTGAAAAGTTAAGTACTTTGCCTATAGGTTACGCTACAACTTCCCCCTCAAAAAAGCCTACCGTCCCACAGTCACCACTAATCACTCCCCCTCACCCTTCCTCCCCCAAAATATTGCACTCCTCCCCTGTTGGCCAAAAGACGGTATTGTCTCACATTTCTGATCGCTAGTGATGTACATGTCTTTTTAGACCTTCAATGTTTTTCACCAAGCCGTAAAGACATTCTTTTTCGAATAATTATCTACTTTCTGTAAAGGAGGTACTCATATTCTAGTATGGCATCATGAAAGGACTTAAAGGCTATTGAAGAAGTGTTTTCCAGGGACCGTGGAGCCAATTTTGAAGTGAGGGGGTTAATCATCGAAGCGGCCCAATATGTTCAAGAAAATAAAAAAAGTTAAGGGCGAAGAAAAGCCCACAGCAGAAAAACTACGGGGGTTAAAGCCCCCGTGTCCCCCCCCCCGTCTCCGCCGTTCCTGTTTCATAACCGAGGTGCATTATTGCCAACCAACAAAACCCAGGACCTTATCGATGCAGTTTGTCTAAGTTTGTCCCTTGGCGACGTATCTCGTTTGGGGGAGTAAAACTTCTCGAGTAACGTTTGGTTTTCGCGGCGGCCCTTCGGCTCGTCGCCAGAGAGTTGAATGCATTCTGGAAAAAAGTATGCATGTTGTCCTACAGGGAGGGTTGCTTTTCCACTGAAGGGAAGCTCGAGGTAGAATAAACATTTAAAAGACTTTCTGTAAATTTACTCTCCGCCCCCTAAATGTGTGCGTCTTGTCTAATGGAGTAGGGGTTAGCTTTATAATATTTCAGTAATCAAGAATGCTCATTAACTTGAGATTCATTTTGTAAATTATGAAATGCATGAATGTTTCCAAGAGTTGGTCTGAGTGGGACTTTCTATTGGAATGGAGGTACTCGTCCAGCCCGTTTAACCTCTTTGGTGTTGGGTCTGTGATGATGCGCGTTTGATAAAAGCGAATGTTCCCATTATACCGTAGGTTGTAAATTGCATGACGATTGGAAACAGGCGCGAAACTCGGTCGTTAATGTCTTCAGCCCTTATAGGATCTTTGTATCTTATTAGCGTTGTCAAGACATGACGACGTGATATGTGAGACCAGGCAAAAATCCCATGGTGAGATCGTCATCAAATGGCCAAGTCATGTCTCCAAACAACTTGAAGTAGCCTACCAGCAAATGTTCCCGACAAAACATTTAAAACGGAAAGAGTCTTCTCAATGAATACATAAAGCATTTGTAACAGGAGTAAAGAAAGTTATAGTGTTTCATTTATAGTGTGGTTCTTTGAAGTCAGGTAAAAAATTTCGCTGAATTGTTTGAGACATGTAGCATACCGGTAGCTCCTTGGTTTAATGGGAGATGTTATTTGACAAATATAGGAACTCCCTAGTTTATCATGGAGCTATTCCGTAGTACAGCTCCATGATTTACCTTTAATTAATACGCAATATTCATGTTCTGGACACAGAACGGAAAGTGCGCCTCCAATGGAGGCAAACACGCATCATTGCAATCTACACCATCAAATATAGACAGCTGATTTGAGTTCCGGTAGAAAACGCGGGTACTCTTTTACGCATGCGTGCGAAGTCTACCTAGTGCATGCAATGTGCTTTATTGTTTTGCCTCCAAAATGACGTTGCGTGACGTCAATGCATAATGTTTACAGCAGTTTAATAATTACGTCACGCATACAAAAGGGGCATGGGAACTGGGGGTAAAGCAATGCAAATAGTGGCGCTAGTGCTATGTTAGAAGGCACACCATTTAGGATGGCGCCGTTTGTTTATACTCCCAGTTCCCATCATGCATTGCAATCATTAAAGTCTGGTATTGATGTCTTATAATACGTTCGGATGGCTGCTGATGAGCTATGGGAGACTGGAAAAGTTGAGCCATTTTTTTTTACATTTGAGTCGTTTTACAAACTAGAAAATCTAACTTCGATAAATTTGAAGGGCTTCACATGTACTACAACCAGTGCTTGTCTAAACTATGATGCATTGCGATCAGCTAATTAAAGAATGAAAATTTGGTACACCGCATTAAAACTGGAAAAAAAGAAGAAAAAATGGTGTAGCTTACCTAAGTCATGGTGTAATTTGAGCCAACGCAGCATATACATATGATATTTCTGTGTAAATCTGATTATGGTGGTATAATTAATTACGTAGTAACAGGAAAACAATTTTTTCATATTTATCTGAGGCACATAAATGTTTATGAGGTAATATTTTACACATTAGCTTTTTGGGGTAGGCTTATCAGCCAACTCACCCACTCTCCCCTACTGGCGGTGTTTTTTCTTTGTCCATGGTTAGAACATGAATGTTGAGCGTGTGTAGAAAAACAACTGTTGAATCCCTGCTGTGTTAGTCTATTGAATGTTGACAGACATGTTCGCAGTAAGACCTTTGCTATCAAGACGAATTGGTTCATTAACTCCTGATACGAAACAGACGTAGTGTGTTAGGCTAGTTATGACTAATACAGCGAACGGTGTACCGGTAAAAAGGGGCTGGAAACCAGTAGGACCTAAATCGGGCAGCCGCGGAGTTTGATCACACTTAATCATAATGTTGATAAACAAACTGAATTAAGTCTGACAGTCGAATTAATCTGTTAGAGGAAAAAATGAAGTCTGCGCAGCGTACTGCATTGTGCATGACAAATTATGAACTGTTCAGCCTATACTCTTTGTATGAATATGCCCGTCCTCTCGATAATGTTTTGTGTACTAAATCGCGTTCTAAATCTCTTTAACAATTATTATGTGGCAATCATGTGATTGATGAATTGTTGCAATATGAAGATTTAGATCACCCCCCCTAATAATGCGATATCTCTGTTGTGAAACACGAATGGGCCTATCGTAGGCGCTGGCGTATGGGGAGGGGTTCTTGGGGACGGTATAGGCCGAATAGCCTCCCCCTTAGCTAAAGAATTGTCTCTGGGGTAAAGATTTATAAGGCAAAATTCGAGCCATGATTGTTTGCCAGTGACAGAAACTTTCAGGGAGAACACCCCCACTCCACCCGGCCCCAGTTTTGTGAAATGTGTTCATGTATATGCCTAACGGTGAATGGGGAGGAGGATAAGAGATTTGTTTTAATCATGGTTGAACTAAGCGTCCATAGTTATATAACGGTGGAGACTGCTTGAGGCCTTAAATCACCACGGACAAGTTACTTGTCAGGAATAAATTTTTACATTGTCGTGCTTATCTCTTTAGATGTTAACTTTCGCGCAACTTGAAAGGGTGAGGGCGCTGATCTATATGAGTCATTGACATATCAGACCACCCAATGTGTACTTTTTGAGGTGCAATTTGAATTTTGATGCGTTTCTGTGTCAATCAAGTACTGTCACTCAATGACTCGACCAATCAAATTCTGATGGATGTTTGCATGAATGTGTAGGCTATTAAGGACGATGAGATGCTTCCTTAAAGGTTACGTCTATCTGGTCCTATTTAAGAAAAAGCGTCAGCCTAATGCATGCTAGTTTGCGCATGCTCGGTCCTCTCTGAGTGACGGCGACGGGGCAGTATTTATATTGATGTTATTACAACCATTTGCGAACGGATGATTCAGTCGAGTACAAAGACTGGACCATATTTGGGAAGGGAACCTTAATTGGGGGGGGGGTAAAAAAGCCCAGGGTGCAGGATTACATTTTTCACTCATTTGAACAGCTAAACGAGTGCGCAAGCCCGTCGCGCTTCCTCAAAATCCGCACCTGATACAGATATGATTCACTTCGAACAAAATAGCAATGGGAAGTAGGCTAGGCCTACGTTCTTCCCATATTGGTACCTGGACAATGGGATGCACCATTTCCTGTTATCTAACAATATTCCGTACTGAATTGAATAAACAACGCTATTTCATTTAATTAAAACGCCGGTTACCACGTTACCCCGATAACAACTTTGTATGTGAACTTGGTTTCGCTTTCAAATCCGACTTCCTTTTAATCAGTAAACTTGTTGGTATTCAGGAATACGGTAATCTCTTTTTCTCTTTGCATATACTTACTTATACATCCCTCTATACGTGATAAAGCCAGGGAAGTTTCCCGTTGCTTTCAGCTGTTCAGTATTATGTAACAATACTTTGATAACACATACGTCACATGTTGGCAATTTGTGTTATGTAGGCATATCTTCTTGACATGCACTAGCGGATTAAGGGCGGGCAAACAGGGCCACATGCCCCGGGCCCCCACATTTTGGGGCCCACATTTAAAGTATCCTAAAATTCATCCTCGCCGGAAGGAATCCATCCAGTCGCGCTGGCATGAATAAAAATGTGTTGGTATGAAAAGAACTGTCCGTTTGGGAATAATATATACCTTGGGTGTTCCGGGAGTGTGTCAGGTGTTCCTAAGCTTTACTACCCCGCACACAATTGGGTGTCCCGGGACCCCCACTCGCTTAGTCCGGCCCTGTTGACATGTGTATCATAAGCACTATAAAAATTTTGACCACATTGTGACACAAGCTGGGCGAGGATGGCAAGTCGAAAAGCGTATCGAAGGATCTGAAGGAAATGTGGTTCCGACCGGGCACCACAATAAACACTCTAAAACCTTCTATAAGCCAGTTAAAGTACCATGGTCATGGGTGCATTATTAAGCATTTTCCGATTGAAAACTTGGGAAATTCTCGTCAAAATGAACATACTCCTTACGATGGCCCAGAGAAACGTCCTCGAAAATCAACATTGTGCTGGCAGAATATGGTTGGGAAATCTGTAACCATTATAAGACCACAATCTTAGTTAATGTAATCAGTGTGTTGAGTATAGAGTTCAATTCTATTTCCCTTTTACATACATGTTATTTTAAGTAGAGATCACAATCCTGTATAATAGTACTTTTGTGTGAGAATATTTTGATAAGGGTATTTTAATTTATTTTAAATAACCTTCAAGCAGGGAAGAACTGTTATTTTAAAATTCTTAGATTGAAATGTAATTTCAGTCTCTTGCAGGGGCGCAGATCGAGTTTCAAAAGTGTGGGGGGGGGGGCACAAACTACTAGTTTGTTGATTTTTTTCATCGCTGTGAAGGTGTATTTATAAAGTGATCGTAAACACTAATGGTGCTTGGACTGAAAACATAGGCTTACTAGGCGGGAGGGTCTGGGGAAGTCCCCTAGAGCAAAAGAAAGTCGATTTCAGACCACTAGCACTTTCATATTCAGGGCATATTTATGAGCATCAGATTCAGCCACTTACCTGCTAGCCGATTAAATATTGAATAATCGTTAACTCCCCCAGTCTCTAAAATATGTCAAAACTTTGGCAGGATTAACCTTAATATTTTCTCAAACTATCCAAAATGCATCTATGGTCCCTAAAATATTCAAAAATTTTCCTTAGACCCCTCCCCAGGCCAGAAATCACACAACATACTGCATGACCCCCTGTGAGATAAATTCTGGCTACGTCACTGACTATTATCATTAATGTAAGGACTTCCAAAAATGAAAAACCAAAGTGGAAGGTTAATATACCGCACGTAACACGGCAAGTAATTGAAATCGGCATGCCATCACTGCAATGTAAAACCCGACGCATGTCTATACAATATGTACATTCACATGTTGAACGCGCGAAGACGGCGAGAAAAATTTTAGTACCATTTTTCGGGCAAGTTGTTACAGCCCTCAAAATCAAATTGAGCTCCTACGCCCATGATTATCACTTATAAAAAGTAAAAGCCTGGCAGCGAAAAGTGAGGGTGGAGACATTTTGTATTACATCCCCAGATCAAAAAGTGGAGGGGACATGTGCCCCCTGCCCCCCCCCCCCGGATCGACTCCCATTGTCTCTTGAACAAAGAGAGTGACTAAATAGAGCCTCTGAGTCTCTTAGGCCTATATATTTAATTATATCCTCTTTTTACATCGCAACTAGGTACAAGTGTTTAATTAAATGGAATGATGCAGTCTCCCCAAATTTATGTTGGACCATCACCTACATCTTATGCTAAATTTCTTTTAGTTTCCTTACAAATATTTTTCATTATGTGTCCAAACAAAATGTTCATATTAAATAAGGTAAACTCAGGAGTTATTCTGAAATATGAATTTCAGTAACAAACATATCGTCACATGACGTAGAAACAGCCATTCATGAGTTAAGATACAGCCCTGGTACACTAATTTAATATGGAGTGCCTGTATTTAACCTTTATAAAGGAAAAAGGCGGTCGCCCAAAATTTTTCTTTGAAAAATTTGCAGACTCTTGCAAATCTCCCCTTAATGCATTACAAGCACTTCTAAAGACGTTTTGAACATAACTATTATAAACAAAAGGTAAAACAAGGAGAAGTTCTCCTTGAATTTCACAATTCCCTAGCAAAATATTGTCACATGATCTAATAGGTCATTCATGATCTAGACTGAGTGACGGGGCATACTAACTCTGATTGGGGTGACTGCATTTTCCCTTTAAGTAAGTCTGTATAGTCGAGAAAATGTAAAACTTAACTTGAAAAATAAAACTTGTGGTTATAAGTAACACTAACGAGCTTAGTGAAAAAGTCTGTCTTCCATTGAACGTTTTGCCTTTACGTTGATTGAATCCTTTAAAATGCTTATTGTGTTAAAAAGGTGGCAGTTTTCCGGCCTCACGTCACCAGTGGTACCACAATTGCATCAATTTGTGTCAGAATGATGATGATTGCTACAGCAAGTGATCACAACAAAAGTTGCGACTAAAAATTGTGCTGCTATTACGCCCCCAACTCATGAGGCAAGCCCGGGCAAACCTATGCTGATGACCTAAACTTAAAGGGGCTCATTGAGTTGACATCGATTATTTTTGGGACGAGTTTGAAGGAAATCAGTGCATGACAATGCTTCTGATTAGCCTCATTACTCATGTTTCACTTCCTACAGTTACTGACAATGTGAGAAATTGTATTGTTTTTGTGGAAAGGGATTGCATATTATTACTACATAATGGTCAAAAGTGTCTGGTCACAAACTTGTAATAAATTATTTTAATCATTAATTACCCTATCATTGTCATTTCAGTTGTGAGTCAGATGTGCAGAATCTCTTAGTTTGATCATTTACCATCAAGATGTGCATCTCAACAGTTGTGAAAAAAAAATCATGAATTTTGTGAACCAACTCAATAAGCCCCTTTAAGGGGCTGGCGGGAGGGGGAAGGACACTAACGCAAACCTGATGCAAGGCAAAAATGTAGATAGCGAAAGGCTTTACAGACAAAGGCACTGGCACACAGGAGCATATAATGTAAAAATACATAATGACGTGCTTGATCAGGGAAGTGTTAGAACCTTGCTGGTGTGATCGTGTGATATACTGTGCATTGTAACGACCTTTCATTATACATACATTTTGCTGTTGCAGTCTTCAGGATGCATTGACAGCGCTGCCAGCACACAGTGGCCTGCAGTATGCTCGAATTTGAGTGGTAGGTTGTAATACATAGGCAGAGTCGCCAGCTGACAATTTCCACTGGCAAATTTGAGTAAAATGGACTTAAAAATGTTGTTTGTTGTTGCAGTTTTCTGATTTGGTTGTGAATCAGAATACAAATGTAGGTAAAAAAGAATAGGCCTAATTTAAACATATTTCAGTGTTTGTGATCTTTACTTCAGACAAAGCAGTGTTTTGGGGTTCCTTTTTCAAGTATTAGTTTAAAGGCAGTAGGCAGTCGACCCAAAATTTGCTTTGAAAAATCAGCAAAATCTTGCAAATCTCATCTTATTGCATTACAAGGCACCTCTAAGGACGTTTCGAACATAACTATTACAAACGATAGGTTAAGCAAGGAGAAATTCTCCTTAAAATTCACAATTCACTAACAAAAAATATTGTCACATGATCAAAATAGGCCGGGCCATTCATGAACTAGAGTGGCGGGGCATGGCATACTAACCCAGATTGGGGTGACTGAGTTTTCCCTTTAACGTGCAATTTGGAATCATATGGAAGGAAGGGGTGATTTTGGCACTATAATGTTCAAAGTCAGAGTTAGCAACCCTGTTCATTGGGCACTCTCGTGGATCCACCGTTGACGTTTGCTGATGAAATCATCACTGTAAAAGATTTTGAGGAATGATAAACCCAGGGTAGGGGATTGCATCACCATGCACCATGGCTACTGACTCCTTGGCATCAGACTGACT